>JAPYZJ010000363.1:0-47852 GCA_030522765.1 Ophioninae sp. B BG-2022a
TTCGTTTTTTCGAAAAAAATACACAATATGAAAATTGCTCCGGAGTACGAAAACGACGAGGTTTACAAGAAAACCTCAAGACGGTAAAAAGTTGCGTTAAGTTTTGTTTAGTTCATACGAATTTTTTCAGATTTTTTTTGCGACACTTTTTTTTACGTTATTTCCGGTCGGAACTCGATTGATCTCAACACCATGGTAATAATGTAATTAATTTTTTTATTAGGGAAAGGGATTAGGCCTAATGAGCTCAAAGGTTAACTTAATTTTACCCATCGTACTGAGATGAAACTAAAGTGTTTTTTTAATAAATGTATTTCGTGAGACAAACGATCTTTATGGTATCGTGTCTTATTCGCAAAAAAATGATTTTAAGTATTTTTTTCGTGGTAAAGTGTCACCATTATTGGTAATAACTAATAACAAAAATATTGAAAAAAAAACGTTGATCGTGATTAAACTACTCTTCAATTTCAGTTGCCTTAAGGGACGAACTATTTTTCAAAATTTTCACAGCGACTTAACCTCTTAAATCGAAACTTGTGTGAAAAAAATTCAAAGAACTGAAGGATGATAAATTCAAAATTTGTGAAACAGAATTAGCTCGTTAATAGTTTTTTAATTCGATTTAGTTGTGTTTCGTCGAAAGGCACATAGGTAGGGCACATAGGTAGTTGGTAATTCTTGGTCGATGGCATTCTTCTCCGTAAGTGCTTTCTTGGGTAAAATCAATTAGGAAACGAGTCCTCTTGTCGCTTTCCTACGAGGCCTCGGGCGATGAGAAGCGAGAAGGAGAGCGAGCACCGTACGACAAATACCCGTATTACGATCAATATCCCTTAATTGCCAGAGCTATGTCAACGTATATTGGCATGTTGACAGAATGAAGCGGTAGGGTTGACACTGATGAGGGTAGTACATTCCGTGTTGTAGTATCCAAGTTATCGTTGACTGGCGAATTATGATGACAGGTGATGGATTGGCAGGAGCAATTGGCAGGAGCAATTGGCAGGAGCAATTGACAGCAGCAATTGGCAGGAGCAATTGACAGCAGCAATTGACAGAAGCAACTGGCAGGGCCTATTGACAGGAGCAATTAGCAGGGTCTATTGATAGGAGCAATTGGCAGGGCCAGTTGACAGGAGCAATTGTTCCGAGTATATTGCAGTGCCAATAATATCGACCTGCCAAGTACATTGGCAAGCCAGGGTATTATTGCACTGTCAAGATGTCAACTAGCCTGCGAAACTTGTCACTGTCAAATTTCCATTATGACAATGAGCCAATGTACTTAGGAATTCACTCGTTCCATTTGCACGTCATCGTTACCTCAACCTGCCAATACACTTGGCAGCTCAATCCCAAATTGGCAGTTTCATTTCCACAACAAGCGACACACAGGCAGCGTCATCCACTTCTGCCACCATCCCGACTTTCAGCTGCCCGATGAACTTGATGGATCATCCCGCTGGCAAAATGAGAATCGACTCGTTGTTTGTTGTTGTTGTTTTTTTTTCTCTTTTTTTCTTTTCGGGACAAGCTTTACCATTGGCACGCCAGACACGAAACGCGAGAGAGGGAGATGATTGCTGTTGGCTGGAAAAAAGTAGTTCCATAACTGGCTCATCATTAGAACACGCGCATACTCACGTACACGTGTACAGGAAGTTACGATAGAGGGTATACCTTGAATTCCAAACCCTGGCCTTCGTGTTTGTCGTAGCTTCGCGGATTGTGTTGGGGGAGAGAAGGGTTCTTCGTTCTCGTTGTAAGAAGTCTTCAGGCTACTTTACACCTTTGTACAATGTTACCTGACGACTATAGCGGAGCAAAGTACGCAGAAGTTGACAGGACGATGATTCAGGGCAGCCGGAGGTTAGGGGAGAAGCAAGCAAGAAGAGGAATGCCTGGGGCGGGGTGGGGGAGGGGTTTGGTAGGCGCAAGAAAAAAGTTGTCTTCTTTACGACCCAAGATATACTGCTGATAGCCAGAACGTTGAGGCCTCCACTTTTGATGCTTCTTTTTGTCTTGTCTTTTACTCTTGGTCTTGTGGTCGTAATACCGTCACACGTAAGACCGAGATAGATATTCAACGTTGGCTCAGGTGGCCACATCCGCCGGGAAGCATAATGAGGACGCTCGTTTGGACACTCATACGTGTATGTATCTTCTATGAGGTCTAACAGGTCAACGATAAACTCCAAACTCCCAGGCCTGCCTTGGTATTTAGACACTTGGATTGTTGCTATGATATCACGAGTGAGTTGGAAAGGAGCGATGTAATTTGACAAAAAGTCGAGTCAAAGTGAAGGATCCGAGTTCTCACTGCTGTATGATTTCTCAAACGTCAAAACGTAAAACATGTTTGCACCATCTGTCGTTCCATGAAAGAGATGGGGAAACTCACTGAGAACACCGAAAATCTTCGACCCCACACTTCACGGTTCAACGAAGCCTCGTACTGGGACACTCTCGGTCGAGGGTCATTGACCTCCTGTTACGTTTTTGTACGAACAGGTAGCTCTTGTTTCATCGTTTGACGGATTCCTCGAGGGAAGTTGGATTGTTTACTAATGGTTGATACATGATCGATGAACTCGAATGAGCTTCGCGATTGTTGGGTGACCTGATTATCAGAGATGTTACAGTCGACACCTGACTGCTGTTGGATCGTCGATTGTCGGACAAGTGGTCACTAGACGGACCCAAAGTTAGATAAGACAACACATAAGGCTGTAGGGCATCGTAGAGCACTTCGCAAGACTACAGGCTACTGCAGGTAGCAGGTAGGACTACATAGAATACCATGAGTCAAGATTGTAGCCAGCAGTAGACTAGAAGTTGATGCAGGCGACTGTAAGACCCTGTAGAATTCCATAGGGCACCGCAAAAGAGTGCAGCACTCACGAGTGACTTCAAGTCCTCAGAGAAGACCTTAGAGAAGGTTTAGGGTGTTTTATGAAGACTAAGTGGTGATGCAGTCGACTGTAAGAATTCTTAGGACGCTATAGTTTACTTCAGAGCTTCTGTATAACCCTCTAGGACACGTTAGGAGACTGTGGAATGGATACAGGTCTTAGAAGCATACAAATCTTTACAGAACATTATAGGGCACCTTACAACAGTACGGCACAGTATAAATGTCTGTAGAATTACACAAAACACCATAGGGCACGTCAGAAGAGTATCGTTCGATAGTGATAACTACAGAACTTCATAGAACCCAATAGGAAACTAAAAGACGGTATGGGATCCCCAAGCTATCTCTTAGTCTAGACCAGAATACTTGGAAAACCGTGGCGTCTGAACAGATCATTGACCTTCCAGAGCTACTACTGTTGAGAAGTCTCTAGTCTCCAATCCTCCGATGATCACGAAACGTTGAAGGATGCTTCACCCATGATAACTTGTGATCCGTTATCAACGATGTTCCATCAGCTCGATCAAATGCTTGGAAAAAAAAAGTGTAGCGAACTTGACACGCCACATAGTGAGGCTTTTCATGTCTGTACCAGTCACCTATTTCAACTGTTGGCCCACTAGATCGTTAGAGTCGTTAAGCTTGATGGCGTTGGAGGTGACAAAGATACCGTGGGAGAATTGCAGCCGGAGCGGCCTAGATCGTCAGAGAGATACAGCACTCGTTGCCCAAAGGCTGACGTGTTGGATAGGAAGAGGAAGAAGAAGATTCATGACCCGGTGTCTATCCTGGCACGTGTCCCGACTCACGCGAACCCTTCAGGGTCTCTAGAGACCTCCCGCACTTTCCCCTCTGCGTGAGATACCTTCCTAGAACTTGTACGGAATATCCAGTCAGGATGCAGTTGTCCGTTTGATCCTTCGGTGTTCCAAGAGCTGATCATCCTCTAGTGGATTTTCAATTGGCGCTAGGAAAGTCTGCGAAGGAACGGTAGATGACTAATTAATTAGCCGCTAGTTGGTAAGATCCCTTCCGTGCTGATGCCATCATCATCATCATCATCATAACGCGCAGCATGAGCATGACACGTCTCCACTGTCTTTATTCTATACAGTTAGCCCCGAGAACGCCGCGGCGACGCCAAGTCGCGACACGATTTTATACACACATATACCAGAGACGAGACCAGCGCCGCATCTTGAAATCACCAGTGATTCCACATCCGCGGTTCGGTGTCTGGCGTACGCATTTTCCGTCCAGGAAGCGTACAGGCAGCGGTTTTAATGCTAAGTTGGAAGCCTCGGGGGTATCCACTGAGTCTCAGAAGGATACCAATAACTGTCAGAATCCAATTCGATGGTCTGATTTAAATCCATTCAAATCTGGTGGTGATACAATCCTACTGCTGGATCTGATCCAATTTACACTATGATCCAATCCGTTAGATGATTCTTTTCTGGGAATGAGAAACTAACCAGCCTTGGACCAATACAAATGATGATCCAATACATTCGATCATTCTCCAATTCCTTCGTGGACATCAACTGATGATCGAATTCAAGTGATCTATTTCGGATTATGATCCAGTGAAAATGACGATTCAAGATTGTCTTTCTATCCTTCCAAGAAGTTGGAAAGCGCTGCTGGGCTCTATCCAATTGCTACTAGCTACCCAATCCTAAAGAGGCTGATCCAATTCAATAGATCATCCAGTCTTACACAACAGCTACCGGGTTCAATCAAAACGAAATTACCAGACCTTCCGCTGGTGGTCATCGAACCGGAAAACTTTCATCTGGTACTTGCTTCATTGAAAATATCCAAGTGCTTGAATATGCGTTTTCTGCAACGCTGATCATACCCAATAGAACATCCAGTCTGAGCGAATTGCTACCAATTTCATTCAAAATTATCCGACCTTCTGATGTCTTGGTTCCACAACTAGAAAACTTTTCAAGGCTATCAACAAAAGTTCTTAAAGTATTTGAATGTTTTGTCTTATGCAAATAGGAACTGTCCAGTCGACTAGCCTAGAATCGTTTAGTTCCTTTGCCCGTTGTCTAAGTTTGTATCAACTGTTCTACGTGTCCAGCGATCACACATTCAACATCGGTACACCCGGAAGTCGTTCACGGCCGGTACTACGCCGCCGTTCAGCACATGTAGCCACATATTTCTCCTTCCGAGAAAGCCGAGTTCGGATTTCCGTCAGGGTCGTCGATTCTCATCGAATTTCAAGTAGAGACGAGGGACGCTGGTTGTGATCGAGTGCCCCAAACGACTCCATTAAAGCGAGCCGATCCGAACAACCGGCAGTTCCTCTTTCCCTCTTGTTCCTCTCTTCCTTTCTACCTCCTCTTCGAGGACAGGTGCACAATGAAGCGACGGAGTGTTCATCCGGGAGGAGCGTGTCGTAACATTTACAGGCTGTTCGCCTCCATCCATGTTTTGACCGGTGGAACGAGGGTGGATTTTTATTACCCTGTCGGAGACGTTCCTCCAGGTGTGTCCGCGCATGTCTTATCGCTATCTTTCTCTAGATGTTCACTCCACGAGACGTATAACATCCTCCTGTTGACCCATATTCGCGACACGCATTATTTCGGATAGCCAATGAAGAGGGAAGCGTTAGCTCGAACGGCGACCCCATAAATGTTGGTTTTATTCAAATTAATGGGAATTTCACTTTTCCGGCATCTTTGGGAACTTTGCTGGCTCATATTGTTGCAGCTGTGTCATATCAGGAGACACTTTATTGGGCTGCGGCGTCAGGTGATGTCATCGAACCCAAACAAACCTAAATTCTTTTTTGATACCCCACAAAGGGAACGTCATCATCGCCATCCTGGCGTTCGAGGCAGTCTAGCTAGGTCTATAGACCGCGCTGTTGGTCACCCAAAACACTTTGGGTGACGTCGTTGGCGGCCCGAAAACCACTATTTTTTTTCTAGATGATAAGATCGATAGGGTTCGATCATTGGAGATGCTGTTTGGTGTTGTACTGCTGATTATATATTTTCTAGGGTTATCTATGTCCACCAGACGGTGATGACAAAAAATTACTGAATTTTTGTTCTTTCGGATTTTCCTTTTTAGCTGATGAAATAAGCCAAATGGGGATGAAATAAGACATATGGTTAATTGTGAGCCTTCAATATTAATAGGGGTTAACTATATTTTCATTCATTCGTTCGAAAAATCTTTTCTTACTGCTTTTGAACAACACATCTACAACAATGCCGAACATATATTTTGTGGGGTATTGACTGATTTATCATAAAAGATAATTGAATTTTTTATGATGATTCTACCGTTTCGAAAGTTATTGAACATCGAAATTGGATTTGTAGCGAATTTTAAAATTTTTGTTACTTTTCGACGTCTAAATTCATCGTAAACTGATCTATGACCTTGAATATCTTTCGAAAGACTAGATTTCACAAAAAACAATAGACGAATTTTTTATGAAGCATTTATTGATATAAGAAAAAATATGTCTCAAGCATTGTTGTATGTTCTCGTTAGCGAACTATAAGATTCATACCAGCGAGGAAATATTTTTCAATGTTGTTAGTAAAAAAATATAAAGTCTGAACGATTGACCTCTAAATATTAAAATCGAAGGCTCACATATTTAACACGCGTTATATATTATCACTATAGTACTAGATATAGGGAATTTGAAATAAAAAAAGTTGAATTTGACTATTTGAATATTGAATATTCATCGAAGTTCCACATAGCTGTTTGTTGACGCGACTGTCACGAGCAACCATTCGAAAGTGACTCCTTCTGCTTGGCCTGTTACAGACAAAGAAGAACACCCCGAACCACATAAAGCGGCCGATGAACGCGTTCATGGTGTGGTCGCAGATAGAGCGCAGAAAGATATGCGAGGTGCAGCCGGACATGCACAATGCGGAGATAAGCAAGCGTCTAGGTAGGCGTTGGAAGACACTGGACGAGGCAGACAGGAGGCCCTTCATCGAGGAGGCCGAGAGGCTTCGCCAGTTGCACATGATGGAATATCCCGATTACAAGTATCGTCCGAGGAAAAAGACGACGAAATCGGCGCCGGCGCCGAAGACAAAGGATACGAAGAAGACGAAGAAATCGGGCTCGGCTTCGTTGACGGTCAGTCCAACGTCACCGTCCTCCAACTCCTCGTCGTCAATGTCTTCGCCTTCCTCGACTTCGTCATCAACGTCATCCCCACTGGGTCTTAATACGGCGATCGGCACGACTCTGACGTCGCCGATCACGATAAAACCTCGGAACGACACGAACAACAATACCCATTCACCCCTCAAAAGGCTTCAGTCGCATACGACCGCAGGCAATCCAGTCTCGAGGTTGAAGGTCCGTCTAGCAATGGAGAAGAGGCCTTCCCGCACAACGACGCAGGCAACGACGGCCAGCTCTTTGACGACGGCAACGACAACGAACACCACAAGCAACAGTACAACGACAGATTACACCCCAGCCCCGCCAATAGTCACTGCCAAAGTGCCCAGCAGTCCCTCATGCGACACCCCTGACTCCCCTGAATCGGCAAGCTACGATCACTTCGTTGATGACCACTTTGTCGACTGCGGCTCCAACTTTGCCCCCATTGGCTCCAATTTGTGCAACAATAACAACAACAGCACCACCGCCAACAACAACACCAGCCGTTCCAGTCTCAACAGCTCCGCTCTGAGTCCCATACATCATCCAATGAAGCCAGTCAGGATCAAACGGGAAACGATCGATATGGACTACCAGCAGGAGTTCACGAACGACAGGCTCCTGTCGGCGGGTTTCAACGACCTCAGTGATCCCCACAGAAATGCCTCCATCCCTAATCACCTCGACAGCTACGCCATCAAGAACGAATCGGATGAACGCATGATGAACGAACATCAACCCATCGTCAATAACAATAACAACAACAACAACAACAACGTCACAGTCAAACTTGAGGAACCGACGAACACCAGCCTTGCCGATCTTTACTCCCTCAATGACCTGCTGCAAATACAACCGTCCGATTTTCGGCTAGATCTTGACATGGAAACGATCACCACTGATCTCGACACCTTCGAAACCGCGAGCTCCAGCAGCGGTTCACACTTTGAGTTCACCTGCACCCCGGACGTCACCGATATGCTCTCGGATATTGGTGTCGGCAACGAGTGGGTCAGCTTCTGAAACGACCAACCGGCCGATTTCAGGATCGCCGTCGTTTGCTGACCATTGCCGATGTTACAATCTAGAAGTGACCGGATACTTCAAGATTACCCCGAAGGTCACCTTGGGGGTGATTGGTGATTTGATACTAACCCAGGGTTGCGGACAAGCGGAGGGCTAGGATACAGTACTAGCGAAGTACTTTCGAGATCTCGCTGAAGGTCATGGCTCCAGTCAATATCGACCGATCAAGGTCGATGAGTCTCTTTCGAGAATTTCGGGTCTTTTTTTAATCTCAAATATACATATATAAATATTATATATATATAAGGATGTAAGGAAGATTACCATATGACGAAGGTGACAAAATGGCCGCGTCGAACGTGGTCGATGTCGGTGTGTTATTGTCTTGAAGAGGTGTGTGCGTGCGTGGGTGTTTTTTTTTCTTCTTCTTAAAGCCATAAGCGCATGGTGACATCCGATTAAGTTTTCGAAAATGAATGTTGTGCGTATAGAGACACAGAGACACGCGTGCGCACCCCCAGAGACACGCATACTTGTAAACGTAGTTTTTTTCAGAGTTATAAACGAACGTTTCTTTTTTGTATATGTACTGTAGTATACTAGCCATGTAAGTTGGTGAGGTTAGGAGAGCAATGAGAAATGGAGATGGAAAACTTTACGCGTATGGCGAGAAGGGAGCGTGAACGAGACGAGAGCCAAACCGAATTTTGGGCTTCGAATTACCGTACGTTACGCGTAGCATACTCCAATTTGCAATGTTTGTTGGCTCAAAGTATATAAGTAAGTGTTTGTTTGGGTTTGTACTTGTCTTCGAAGTTGGTAAGGAGTAGGGACTTGAGTTTCGAGGATTACGAAGAAGCGAGAAGACGCGAATCCGAGGAGTCCGGATTTGAGTTATTTGTGATTGCGAACGCGAGTAAAGACGAGGTTAATCGTCTTAGGTACTGAAGATATTCATTTGAATTTTGCCCTCGAGTCACTCGAATCCGGATTTGAGTTAGTAACTTGAATCCGGACTTGAGTTAGTCGCTTGAATCCGCACTTGACTCAGTCACTTGAACCCGGACTTCGTTTAGTCAATTTTATTCCGGCCTTGAGGTAGTTACTTGAGACGAGAGTCGAGTGAGTTACTTGGATTCGGACTTGAGTTAGTTAGTTTAACCCTTAATTTGAATTATTTACTCGAATCCGCTTTGAGTTAGCCAATTACATCTAGACTTGAGTCAGCTGATTTCGCGATTGAATCCGGTCACGAGTCGTTAGTTAAATCCGGAGTTTACGTAGCAGCTTAGGAGAACGCACATGATTGACGGATGCGGATTTGCGTCGGCATTCGAATCCTGATTTGACTTGCCTATATTAGCTTCGCACTAAAAGCCGAATCCCTAGTTAGTCACTTGAATCCAGAGTCGAGTCGGTACGGAAATCCGATGCGCATCGGTACTCAAATCTGCACTCGCATCGGTACTCAAGTCCGGACTCAAATCGGTAGTCAAAACTGGATTCGAATCGGCACTCAAATCCGGACTCGAGTCCGGACTCGAATCCGGACTCGAATCCGGACTCGAATCCGGACTCGAATCCGGACTCGAATCCGGACTCGAATCCGGACTCAAATCGATACTTAGACTCTGATCAGTATTCGAATCCGGATTTGAGGGCCATTCACGACCCTAATCCGTGCACTCAAGTTCGTATTGCTCAGTCGGTAATCGAATCCGAACTCGGATCCGGTATTTGCGTCCTTTAACGATTTACATTGGCAACTCAACTCCGCAATCCTTCAGATCGCGTCGATTCGACCACTTGGATTCGATCCACCATCCTCGAACTCTCTGTCTCGATTTTTTTTAAGCTGCCCGTTTATCCTTTCTTTTGGCTGTACGGACTCCCACGATCAAAAATCGACCAAACGTTGCCAATGTTGGACCGAGTCTGGATTTTATTTGTTTGATTATTTTTCTTCCTTTTTTCCACCATCTTCCCACTCGCATAAGGGGGACGAAGGTGGTAGTCTCGTAACTTGAGTATCGGGCAGTGACGACAAAAACTACGAAGCAAAAGATGAAAAGAAATTCAAAAATGTTCAGCAGGACGAAATTAAGCGTTACAACGATTTGAAAAAATATCGTTTACGAATTATCAAACGCTCAGTTTTTGATAAACAACGTGAGGAAAAGAACTCTCCGCACATTAAACACAGACAGAAAATGGAATCTAACGACAGATGCATTGTTTCTGGACAAGAGGGACAAAAAACATTATTATTATTATTATTATTATTATTATTATTATTATTATTATTATTATTATTATTGTGTTCGATGGTACGTGCCTCAAAAAAAATATAATTCAGCGAAATACCCCTCGGTTTTTACGCTCGTTTCATCTAATTTCCGGTTTAGTACAGCTATTATTTTTATCATTATTATTATTATTATTATTATCATCATCGACCATTACTACTACTACTATTGTTATTACTATTATTTAATTGTCTTATTTTTAGTTCCACCAAGCTCTCGATACGTTTTCGTGGGAGATTAAAGAAAAATGAAATAAAGAATACTGACGTTTTTTTTTTATGGTTCTTGCACATACGAAGATTTGAAAATTTTGACGAAACGAGAGACGAATGCGCAGTTGATTTGACTTTCTTTACGATTTCAGAGTCTTTTTTTCTGTTTGTTTTGCGGACTGAAAAGCCGAAGTAGAAAGAAAGGAACTAGCAGTCAAGCGAAGAGTTGAATCTTGATCTCATTGCTATTTACGTTTACATGTATTTTTTTTAATTACGAAATAATTGATGACGATTTACTGTTAAATACCGATCAATTTTTTAATTTAATTTTTTTTCTTTATACTTGCTTTTTTTTACACCTTTTGGGAAATGTCCTGACTCCGTTTTTTTTTTTTTTGGTTTTTTCCATACCTTTTTTTTCATTGGTCTTTTCCGGAAACACGGAAAATTGAGAGAGAGAGAGAGAGAACCCATTATAATTATCGCATTTTTATCGTCGTGTGAAAATGCATTTTATTTTTTTTTTCACTTTTGAACAAGAATATCACGATGCCAAAAGAGCAAAAAAAAACTGAATAGAGTACGACGAGGGATGAAGTGGAAAGGAGACAAATGGAAAATGAAAAAAAAAAAGGAATACAAACTTGCGTGAAAAACGAAGAAACAAAAAAATAGTGCCTATCACTCCGGTCTTGAATGGAAACTTCTTGTACAAAATTGAATACAGGGCCGACGAAAAGAAATTCTAACGTCACTGGACGAGTCTATTTACGAAAGGATTTAATCGAGGGACGACAAACAAATGCGAGTATAAGGGAAAAAAGAATAAGCGAAAAAGAGAGGATTGCAATTTTTTTTTAGACGAAATAAAATTATTTAAACATATTTGAAAACAAGCAAACGAATAAAACCGTATCAACTTGTCTTTTTCGTCCTCACGAGTCTTCGGATTAAGCGGTAAATCCGCGGATTCGTGATGGGTTCAAAGGACAGAGCGGTGCGAAAAATAAAATATCTCTCGAAATAGTGAAGCGTCGGAAAAAAAACAATTTTACGAGAAAATAATTATTCGATTATCATTTCTCGAAAAATCCAAGAAAAATAATTATAAAAAGAAATATACATATGCGGACGTGGACATCCTCACAAACACACACACACATACACAGATACACTCACACATTTAGAGATGTGTAAAAAAATCTGACGAAAGAAAAATTGATCCGTCGATCGATTGAACAATAATAATATTAATAATAATAACAATAATAATAATAGGTAGAGGATTAATCCGTCGATTAATTTTTCTCTCACTTTATTAAACCCTGCAAACACTGGCTGTGAAAAACTCTGGAACAAAAAAAAATCGCTTAACGATTAAAAAAAAAATGAGGGATCGAGGAGACAAAAAAATTGCAATTCTCGTAAGAGGAAAAACATTGTTTTCGGGAAACAACAAAATAAAAAGAAACCAACTTTGTCGAACAATCGATACTGCCACTTTCATTAAATATATAAATAAAAGCGACAAAAATTAATGACAACAAATTTTTTAAGTCTAAAATGAATATAAAATTGCGTTAAAAATGAAAGCAAAAAAAGAACGAAGCGACGAATGCTTCGTCACGTGATCCCACATATCAGTGCTCATTTTACGTCCGCTCTTTTTTTTCGCTGTCTGTCCATTGGCTTTTCCACCAAAAATTCCGCGTATTCATCCGCGTTTTTTTTTGTGACTAAAAAAATAAAGAGAACGGAGGAAGCGAAAAAAAGCGAAACGAAAAATTTAAATTTTTAAAAATCCCACAGACATCGAGACGGGCCAAAAATGCAAAAAAAAAAATTAGCAAGCAGCGATCGATTACAAAAATGTTCGTTTCGAGAATTTTGTAAAGCTCCGAGCGGTCAATTTAGAGAGAGGGGGCGAGAATGGTTGCCAAAAAAACCTAAAGGAGCATAACAAAATTAATGTGCTTGCGGTATTTTTGTTTCACAAAAAAAACAAAACAAAAACAAATTCGTCGTGTATCGTATAAAGAACAAGAAAATGAAAATATGTTTGTACGTGAGTAAATTGTCTTTTTTACCTAAAGTTAACAAAATAATATAATAATAACAATAACAATAATAATAATATTAATATTAATAATCATATATCGTTACGAGCGCCAATGCAAAATCGGTGGATGAGAGTTTTTAAATTTAACGATAAACAAGAAACAAAGAAATATTATCGATAACAACAACAACAATACCGAACGAAGCGATTATGACAAAAAAAAAGCGCGCAAGGTCTCGTTCGTGTGTGTGTACAAACGAGAGGGCGGAAAAATTACTCGTGTCTGTTTTTTCGTGGCTTACTCTGTGAACGTTCGTTATTTGCGCATATTGTGAATAGATCGAGAATTTAAAAAAAACCAAACAAAAAACACAAAAAAAAAACAAATTAATGAATAAAACAAACGAATAATAATAATAATAACGGCAACTGCAAGAGCAAAAACAAGAGAGTTAAATACGAGTCGTATAGTTATAGATCGTATATTCGTGTAGGCGTGAAAAAGTTAATATAAAAAAACAACATTATAAATTCATCGACGAACAAGCTGGGAGGCAGCGAAAGAAATTATTTAAAAAATTGAAATGAAAAATCTCAATTTACGGATACGAAAGAAATAACGCTTGGGACAAAATAGGTGAAAAATCAGATGACATATTAATAAAGCATAAAGCAATTTGGAGAAGAAGAAAAAAGCACGAACGCAGTTGATTTCAGGAGGTAAAATCTAGAGGGTGCGCGGTCCGTGGGGTTGTTGCGTTTTTTTTTCTTCTTTTCGGCGAACACGCGAAAATCCGTCGGCGATTGCAAAAGAACGATATTTTTACAAATTGTAAACAAATATTCATCATTATTATCGGTGTATTGTGAAAATATAAAATCAACAATTGCATTTACGATAATGTTAATTATTATTTCGAAATTCGATCGAAAGAATTTAACAACATTATCTTCATCTTATCATTATCTTCAATGCAATAATAATCATTCTTATTATTATAACAAATAAAGTCTACTGTTGTTATGCTAGATTTATTTGTTATAAATTAAAATAATAATTCAAATCTACCATAATAATAATCATTATTACATAAGAGAAGGAAAAACTCTCATGACTTCATGACCCTCCAGATTTTTTTTCACCATCCCTTATCATCGTGCCGTCAATTATTTTCAGCCCTCAACAAACCCGAGAAAAGGGTCAAAAGAAAACCAAACAAAAAGAGAGAGAGAGAAAAAAAACGTCTTCAGCAATCGATCGTTTTTCTTCTTCTTAATCTCCTTTTTTTTTCTGTTACAAAAATCAATGCTCAAATACGTGTTAAGCTGTGTATATGTATATCTCACTCCCCTCGTCATTCATCAACCGATCCATATAACAATAATAATAATAATAATAAAATAATAATATTTACTCATCCTAACCAACGTGTACGATTTTTGAAAAATATTATGTGAAGAACAACCCAGGTAAATAAACCGTTTCGACTATTGTTTACGTTATGAGGATTTTTCCTTTGTATAAAAAAAAAACGAGAGAGCAATGTGAAGAAAACGCAGGAAAATCCAAAACGTTCTTCGCGTTTACGCAAAAACGGTTATGAGAGTGTGTTATATATATTAATATTATTATTATTATTTTTATTATCAAATTATCATCGATAATATTACGATTACTATTAGTATCATTATTGCCATTATTATTATTATTAATATTTTTATTATTATTAGTATTGAAATCATTACTGATGTGTGTTAGTTTATTCGAAAAAAAAGAAACAAAGAAAAAAAATAATACTGTTCAGCGTGTACATATAGCGAATCGAAAGGTGTCATGGCGGAACATCACAAATGGAAGTTTCGTTCGCACGTTTCTTTTTCTTTGCTTGCTCGACATTTATTTTTTTTTGTTTTTTTGAATTTTTTTCTGCCCGATTGATTTTTTGTTTTATCGCAATTCCCGCCTTCCTACTCTTTCGTCCCCGCGGAAAAAGGGGTGGAGGGGGTAAGAGTCGACAGTCTCGAAATTTGGGTTTTGAGAATAAATGGATCACTCGCAAAGTGCATATAGCGACGAGGAATTTCCACGCATATAACAATAAAGAACAAATAAATGAAATGATTCAAGAGCATATAAATAAGTCGATTGGAAAAAATGAACGATGATAACGAAGGTAAAAAATATGCATTTATTCCTCGCTCGCAGCTAGTCCACACTCGGCGAATATTTTCTCCTGCAAATACCTTTTGAGAGCCCCGAATAAATAAATGTTTGTCTCTATTAATTTTTGGAAAAAGTTATTTACGTTTTCATTTTTTTACGATCGACGAACGAAGCCGGAACAATCTTTCGTATTTCCTCTTGTTCTCGTTTCGTAACTAGTAATAATCATAATAATGATAATACATCAATATTATATTTAACAAATGCTAAGTGATAAGAATCATAGTAGTAGTAATGGTAGAGGAAATGGTAGCGTTGCGGTAATCGTTATAATAATTAACGTCGTAATCAAATTAACAATATTCGTACTAATAATAATAAGAATAATAATGATGATGATGACGATGATGACGACGATGATGATGACGATGATGATGACGTCGATAATGATGATGATGATGATGATGATGATGATGACGACGTCGATGATTGTGGTGACGATGGTGATGAGGATGATAGTGATGATGATGTTGATAATGATGATGATGACGCCGATGACTATGATGTCGATGATGCCGATGATGATGATGATGATTATGATGATGATGATGATGTTGATGATGATGGCGATTATGATGATTATGATGATGATGATGATTATGATGATACTGATGATGGTGACGACGACGATGGCGATGATGATGGTGGTGGAGATGATAACGATGATGATAATGATAATGATAATGATAATGATAATGATGACGATAACGATAGTAAAAAATCGAATAGATTTTTCTCTAAGTTTTATCGTACTATTATTATTATTGATATTATTATTATTGTTGTTATTATCGGTGTTCGTTTTTGCTTCTTCGCTTTTTTGCAATTGGTGCCGTTGCAATACCGTCTCTCGTCTCTCGCGAGATTTACTATTCCCACTTCGTTCGAAATAAATAATAAAAACCAAAAAAAAATTAAAAGGATGGAAAATTGAAAAAAAAAAAAATGTCCGACGGTCAACGAGGAATGGTAATGAAGCGAGCGAAAAGGAATTTTGAAAAAATCGTATGAGAATAGACGTAATAAAAAGACCAAAGTGCAATATTGCATTTGGTAGGGAGGTGGGAGTTACACTCACCCGAATTTTCGCCGCTGTCCGACGACGAGAGGCGTGACAGATTTAAATGATAAAAAAAACAAAAATATTAACAAAACAAATACACAAGTAGACGAGAAAAATACTGGCACAGCAGAACTATAAAAACAAAATGGAAACTGCCACTTTTCGTTGCCAGGGATCTATTTTTCACGATTTTATCGGACGAGACACGAGTGGGGATGAAGGATTAAAAAAAAAAAAGAATCGTGGAGAAAGTAAAGAATAAAAAATAAGCATACCAATTAAGTATATAAGGAATCATTTTTTTACGCCGTGAAAGTGTCGAAAGGGAAATATAAACAAAAAATGCGACAGACCGTAGCAATATTTTTACACTGTGTCAACTTTGCAATGTTTGTAATCGTTTTGTGCTCGCTTATTTTTCTTTTTGCTTCAATGTTATTTTTTTTCGTTTCTCTCTCTTCCTCTATCTTCCTCCCTCTCTCTCTCTCTCTCTCTATCTCTCCGATTATTGTTAATTTTTTTTTTGTTTCATTGCTCGTACGGAGCATACGATCGAAACGTGCGTTTTTCTCTCTTTTTCTTTTCAATTGTATTTGACTTTAACGCCAGTACCCGTGCTCGCCGTTCTACGACAGATTTTTATACGATTAAATTTTTCGAATAAAAAAGCGGGAGAAATGAAAAGAAAGACAAAAAAAAAGGACTCCGATGAGAAAAGGGGTGAGGTGGAGAAGTGAGAAAAGTAAAACAAAAGCAAGTACGTCTCTAAGTTAATGTGTTCTAGTTTAAGTTAGCGAAACATACTTCGTAAATAATAATAATAATAATAATAATAATAATGATAATAATAAAATAAAACAAAAAGAAGTTGTGCTATCGACTAACTTTAAGGGCCCACTGTACATTTGTATTTAGTCCCCTTGTTTATAATACTTATTATCTTGTTATTAAGTACCCGATTTATATCATTTTTTATCGAAATTATTAAAAAATAATTTAAAAATACATCGACGCTTTGGTGGATTATTTATTACCTCGACCTTCCCGTTCCTCGAATTCGTCTTTCCCGATTGATCGTTTGGATAATTGTACCTTCAGGAAACTGCGTTTTTTTTTCACTGAAAATAATTACGAGTGAGTTTATTTGCGGATAAGTTAATCGAGGTACAAAGTTGCAGAGATCTCGTTGGGAGGTAAGTGAAAGATGTTTTATTAATGAATTATTCATTTCAATAAAATCATGTTTATTATTGGATTTATTATTTATGGAGAATATTATAAATAATTTATGAAATAATTATCAATTATTTATTGAATCGATCATACTTTATTGCTTTATATGATACGATTTACTACTTACTTTTATAATAAGATTCTTGATTTATGACAATTGTGTGCTTCGTTTTTGTTAATTGTTGATTATCTTCTCGAGCGACAGTTGCCAAGAGATAAAAGAGAAGAAATAAAAATATCGTGTTCTTTATTATCAATGTTGGTTTTTTCACGACGTCGATACGTCAAATTTTTATCTAATCAATTATTGCGATCCCCTTGGGTATTTATTGTTTTTTAACTTTTTTTCTTAACAATATTTCGAAGCCCTTTGATGAACTTTGATAAATCAAAATCAATGTTGCATAGACCTTGAGAGAATAACGAGATTTGTATGTGTGGAAATTTGTGCGTTGAAGTTACGAAAATTAGTTAATAAGTATAAATAAAAGAAATAAAAATCCAAAATACCGTCGTGAATTTGTTATTATCAAGACGAACGCTGGATACGAAATAAGGGTAGTGTGGCGTGCAATTAAATTATGCCATATTTGCGGACGCCTTGATAATATATTTTATATACGTATCGCAGGTCTCGATTCATGAAGATAGATTAGTAACTGCTGACTTCTTACACACGGCCACGCATGAACGATAACGCGCAGTAGCTATTAATAACGTTGCAGTTGCCAGCGGACTGCGCTCGAAAAATATATGGACGGGAAGAAAAAAAATTGTGTATATATATATACGAATTTTATTCACAGGGTGTCCCACGTGAGAATGTCATCGGTGAAATGGGGAGTTGGAGGAAAAATTTTGAGTCGATTGATACAAGCATGTACCCGGATCAACCCCTGAATTGTTATTAATTTTAAAAATAATTATTATATTCAGACGTTTCGTGTTATATCGCAGGTCCATGTCGATGTATTTTTACACCTCGAAGACAAATCCAAAATTTAATTCGCCTTGAACTATCCATTCCTAGAATGGAGAGTTTAAATATAATAATTATTTCGAGGCTAAGCTCGCTCAACGGGCGTACCTGATTGGCTACCTTTCAAAATTAATAACAATTCATGGGTTGATCTGGGAATCGTACATGCATACTTCAATCGCCTCAGAATTTCACTTCCAACCTCCCATTTCACGAATAACATTTTTACGTGGGACACCCTATATATATACGTATACGATTTTTTATGACATTCGAAATGAAGACCTGCACTTTGATTTCTCCTATAAATCTTTTTACCCGTGAGAAGAAAATTCAATACTTGGGTTGGCACGCTCTTTGGAATTTCTCGATCAGTTGCGAAAAAAAATCTGGTCAAATGTGTAGCTTCACTCCCATCTCTGCGCTTTAAATATGGACTATGTTAAGTAGTGGTTATTATTTTTGAAATTTGTTTGATCTACATGTGAATTCGTGGCTCGAGCGTATGAAATTGAAAATTTATTTGGATTTCGAACAAAAATGTTGATGCGAAACCACTGAGCAGCCGAAGAAGATTTATTTGCACTGCGACTGCGGAAGTGTTGATCCGAAAGGAATCTTTTTCGCAGAGAGCGATTAAGGAATGTGGCTCAGCACAGAGATCAGCCATGCTGTTCGCTGCAGTAGAATACAGTTCTGGTAAAGGAAGAATAGGGAGCTACATTATTCTACTGCGACAAGTTACAGATTTAGTAATTAGTGCTGCGTTGGGGTTGTTCATTTAAAATCTAACTTCACCGAAGGAAGTACTTTGCAGCGCTTGAATCTTTTATCCCTCCGCAGTGAGAAATCTAGTAAGATAACCCAGCGCAGCGTTGAGCCATCCTTCACTTTGCAGTAGATCGCTGTCCTCGCAAAAATAGATTGAATCGCTATAAAAATTCTACTGCCACAAGTACAAAATTTCATAACATCAGCACTCCGATGGAATGGTCCATCGGTGAGGCACACAATTCTGCTGCGACGAGTGGAAGAATTCATATCAACAGTGCTACGCTGAAACTATTGGGATATGAAAGCAAGCTCTAAAGGAAGGACATCACTAAAATCCTTTATCCCTCTTCGGAAGGTAATATAGCAAGAAAACCCAGCGAAAGGTTAGCCATGCATTCCTTCGCAGAAAAAATCTGTTTGACTAGAAAAAAATTAGGGAGCTACGGAGATCGCTGCGACAAGTGAAAAATTTCATGGCATCTGTGCTAGAATTATCGATTAGAAAAAGGAAAAAGAACTGTGCTAAATCTTTGAACTCTTTTCACTTATGATATAAACGAATATTTAGTATAAAAACTGAGCACGAAAAAATGCTTTGCTTCACAGTAGAATACTTACAGCGCAGATTGACTTCTGGTGGTTGAAAATTTGCAAGTTACACAGTCCTGCGCAGAGTGACAAATTCAATAGCTCTGGTGCTGCGCAGGATCTGTTGAATTTACAAGCATTCTAGACTGGAAGAACTTTGAGAGTTTGAATGTTCTATTCATTCGCACACAGCAATTGAGTAGGACAGCTCAGTGCAGCGCAGCCTTGGTTGGTTTCGCATGTGAATGAAGCTCCGGAGTAAAATTGGGGAGCTGCACTGGCTTGAAGTAAGGAGTACCAAATGCAGGTGTATCAGCCTTTCTTTGGATCATCCTGCAAAAGCAATAGCTTCAATCACCAAAATTGAAGAAAGACGCGATCGTAAGGAATGCTAAAGAGTTTTCCACAGCGAAGAAAAATTCCACTCAGCGGAGAAAAATTCTTCTGCGGAGTGGATGAAAAAAATGAATTTCTTCCTTTTGCTACGCATTGAGATTGGCTTCGTAGAATGGTTTTAATGTTCCAGGACGAGATTTCAATCTAGTAGATTCGTATGTGTGCTTCTTTGGTAACGTTATAGGGGACTTTTGGCATCGGATTACGTAACCTACACACGCAAACTCGGTGTTGAAAAAAGAACAAGAAATAAGGAGAAGAAGAGGAAAATGATGTTCCGCGTGATTACACTCAAAGTCCACGAGGGGAATATTTCATGGCTCGGCTTGAAAAGTAAAAATGACACCAGATGACTCTTGAAGACTCTTCGAGGGGGGATGCGAATGAACTTATGATTATTTTCGATCGCTCGTTTGACCAGTCGGTTTTTTTTTTGCACAAACGGATCCCTTCGAGGATTTTGTACACCGGTGATGATTCTGGGCCTTGTCCATCCGGAAACGAATGGTTGATGTCGCGATTGGGCTAATCGAGCTCACAATCGTCATGGCCTGTTTCTACAGAATCTTCCTCGGCAAACTCGAATGAATCAAAGGGCAGAGGCGAAATCAATCGAAAGTTGTCGATGAGGATTCGTTAAGAATCTCCGTTGTCATTTATTTCTGTCGGATAAGATCGCTACAGGTTCGAATTGAGGTTAGGAAACTCGACTCGTTGAGTCACGACGACAGAATGTTGACTCTTTTTATTATCGTTGTCAGCCCTGTTCCTCGGTTTTTATTTTTGTTTTTAACCTCAAAATACACAAACTGCTATCGCTATCTCGGTTTATAGGTTAGGCACGCTTTGGAATTTTTTATATTTATTTTCGACTCAATTCATGAAAGAAACTTTAATAAAAAGGCTCAAAAGAAAATGAACTTTCGAATTTCCGTATTAAATGTAAGATATTAATTTCTTGATAACGTTGTCAGTACAGTCGCAAATATTTGTCATTATTTTAAAGAATAGCTTATTTCAAAGATCTAACTAGATTTTTTCAAATATCCTCTGTATCTGTTTTTAACACAATTCGTGAAATCAGTAATAAAATATTGTAAAATAAAAACAATACTAAAATGAATAAAAAATATTTATAATTTGTGAAGAAAATATTAAAAAGGTGTGAATAATTCTACATTTTACGAACAAATAAAAAAAATTATTAACTAAAATAAAGAATCCTTGAATAATTCAAATTTAAGTCGTACATCGTCCGTAATAATTCCGATAGATTGTGAAACACCATATTACGTAGATAAATTTGGAAACAAAAAATAATAATATTTGAAATATTTATCGAGGAAAAAACCATTTAATTTCTGGAGATAGTCCCAATTAAGTTTGCATCATAACCCCAGCAACAATTTTACTGCATAATTATTGTTTGAAACGCAATTATTTCGAATGCTTCGATTACATCGAACGGTTATTTTGTTCCCAGACGTCTGTTTCATTGGCACGCATCGAGACCACAGTGTTATGCACTTTTTAGGTTAAATTTTTCATAGCCGTTGACGCGTACGGCGCGAACTTGTTTGCTCGATTTCGCAACGCGCTCAGTCGAGAAATTTTAATTTGCCGTCTGGCGCATTTGTTGCCAATCATCGACGACCTCGACCGTGAGTTCGTTCATTCGCCGATTTATTCCAAATTCCTTATTCACGCGTCATCGATACTTTTACACGATAAAAGCCAGTTCCAATCGCACTAAAAAAAGAATCATTGATCAAGACAGAAAAAAAACTGCCGATTTATGGCGAGAAAAAAAATCGTAGGATCAATGAAAACCGATGGATCAAAGTGCAAATCGGCAACACCAACAAAATTCTACGAAAAATAAATGGAATTCTTCTCACCGTTTGTTAGTGAACATTTCTTTTTTTTTAACTTGAAAAAAATCAACAGATCAAGTGATATTAGTGATAATCGAAATATGTCATTTTTCGAGAGCTAGCAATAAAAGTATAAAAAAGTACTTTGCAAAACAGATTTTTGCAACTTTTGTTAAAACATTAATTAATAAGAAGATATTAGGGAGAAACAGGGAATTTTTTGAGGACTGGTGGACAAAATTTGAAATATTGAATTGAAAAAAAGAAGAAAAAAAGATTTTTTTAAATTTGGCTCTTCAAAACGATGTTTAAATAAATATTTTTTTAAACATTCAGTAAAAAGTGATAAAATTTAAAACGAAATTGATATTAGGAAGAAACTTGAAATTCCTCGAGAGCTATCGATAAGAATATGAAATTTTATGTAAAATAGAAGAAAATAAGTAAGCATCAGTAAAAGCAGTGACGTAATTAGGCGAGATAGTTCGTAATGATGATCGATAATATTTTTAATCGTTCGTAAGTATCGATGTGTAGAGCCGACGTTACGCCGTTGCTCTTCCTTCTGCTCTATCATACGATGATATCGTACGAGGTGAGAATACATTACGAATATTTATGTACGTGCATTGAAAAAGAAAAAAAAACGGATGAAAAATCATGATGCATTATTTATTATTCTCCGATGTGGTAGACAATATACAGACGCTCGACGTTTTCGCGTCATTTTGTTTTTTTTTGTTTTTTTAATTTTTTTTTTTTATAGCGGAGCCCCAAGCCGATCTCACCTCTCGGAATTCGAGGCCTCATCGCCAAGTGCGAATATCGGAATATCCTTTCGAATTTATTTTATTTTTTGTTATCGTCTCAATTCCTAACGAGATAAAATCTTTCCAAGCTACATAAATAATGATTGAACAAAATCCTATGATTCTGTAATTTTGTTTCAATTTTTTGCTTATTGAAAAAATAGATTGAGAAAATAATAAAAATATTACGCACGCAGATTTTTAATGAATTTTATACAGATAAAATAATAATCATAATAATTTATTTATAAAATTGAAAATAATGGATTTCGAATATTGACAATAACGTATATCGTTGAACTATAAATTATGCACATGGATAATGATTACAATATTAGTAATAACAATAATAACAACAATGACAATAACATTGCAACAAACAATAATAGCAGCAATAATTCGTACGTAAATCGAACAAAAAGTACATTAAAAAAATTGAGTGCAATACATATTCGATGAACTACGAATTTCCCTACGACTAATAATAATAATAATAGCAACAATAGTAACAGTTACTATTGTTTCTATTAAAATTAATTAAATTAGATTAAAATACCAGTGAAAAAAAAATCTTTGAAGTTTCACCACAAAAAGATTGATTAAATTCAGAGCAACAAATATCCACGCACTATAAATTTCCGTACGATTACTGCTACCGATAACGATAATAATATAAATAAAAAATTAATTTCAACAATGCTTAAATCTGCATCGAATAATCATGAAATCATTTTCAATAAATGGGACCGAAAATACCAATCAGTTTGGGTACAAATAATAATAATAGTATTAGGAAGGACAGTAACAAAAACGAAGATGATAATAAAATAATAATAACAACATAATGTAAATATAAATGTAATATATGAATAATGTATAACAAGGAATCAAGAGAATAATGGGACGTCTATACTGGCATGGGTTTTACACAGTTTCCCCATACCCTCGGCAAATTGCAGTATAGTATAGCTTAAGTCGACTGTGGTCGTAATAGGGGAAGTTAAGTTCGAAAAAGTGAAAAAACCCTCGAGGGTGTACATGGAATAAAAGGAATATACATAAATAACACATGTTGAAAACGTATACATAAATAACACGTGTTGAAAAATAACACATAATATATCAATATAAAATAACAATGTAATATAATAATATATGAGTTTCATTTACTACAAATTAATTCAGAAAAAGAACAAAAAATATCCATTATGCATAAATTCGCATTCTACTCTGAAAAAAAATTGACATTGACAAAATGGGGCTTTTTTATATTTTTTTTTATTTGATTCAACCACATTTTTCGTATTATCAAATACTTCCTAGTGAATTCGATTTTTACGATTATTCTTATGAAATAAATTTATTTCTTTCCATCAAATTTGTGGCAATATCATCTAATAACTTGATTTATTTAAATAAAATATTTTTTAAATAAAATCATTTTGTTTATTCTATATAAATCTTTTATTGGGTTTCATCTGGGCGAATACAAATTTTTAACACTCAACGATTCGTGAAGAAATTATCCAAGTTATCGATCTGGCTTAAATCTCGATTTTTGCAACAAACTATCAAACGGCACATATCGTAATGAAAAAAAAACATTTGTATAATTCTGAAACATTTTTAAAAAGTTATTTTACAAATATATGTATATATATATTTATTTATTGAAAACAAATACATGATTACTCATGCTAAGGTATATGATATGATTACTCATGCTAAGGATATATTTTTATTTAAAAATACTTTTTATACATTTCAAAAAAAAATGCAATTGAATTTATTCTTTATCTATTTAACTCCAAGATATACAATTCTTACTGATTGTTTTTTTTTTCGTGTGTACCAAATGTTCCCTCTCTCTTTTTAGTCTCCTCGATTGAAGGTCAATAAAAATCTCCCGAGACATTTTACTCAATAAACGCAATTCGACTAATTCCACGTTCATTCTTTTCTTTCTATAACCGCGACTCGTTCTTTTTTTGTCTGTCAAGGTCGTTTCGATAAAACTTATATTTCAACGAGGAGCGAGACGATTTCTTATCACTTCTGAAGATTAGCGAGCGAGATTGGTGGGCTACGATACCGGGAGTTTACACACGTGCAATGCGTGTACGGATACCGTCGTACCAAAGTTTGCTCTTTTACGTCACGATGTAACAGGCCGCGCCGAGTGAGAATCGAGCTTTGCGTTTCTTGATTACGCTAAAATACCTGACCTTACTCACTTTTTCGCGAAGCGCCTCTTGTAAATGCCTGCGAAATGTGACACACGCACGAAGAAGAAAGAAAAGAGGGAAGAGGGGAGAGACAGAGAGAGAGAGAGAGAGAGCGAGAGAGAGAACAGTTTGCGGAGACAGGTTACGAGGAGTCAACGCGCTCGTGAACATTCTGGCCTTGTCTCGTATTCCTCCATCCCCTTACGTTTTGTCTCAATTTTATTGTTTATCCTTATTATTATTGTATTATATTATCATCTCATTATGTTTTATTATATTCTTCAATTATTCGTAATTTTTCTCTATTGGCCCCCCTTAAGCTTTTGTCCCGATTGAAACGTTGATTTTTATTATTATTTTATTGTAGGTATTCATTGTCTTTCATATTTTATATATTCGTTTTTTCTTTATTATTTTTTTACTGATTTTGAGCTTTTTCCACTTTTTCTCAAACCTAACCTCCTTAGATGAAGCTCTATTCTCCTGATTGCTTGGTATAGAGGCTTTTTGGTAAAGCATATGTACCATGGTCTTAGGAAAATCGATGTCACCTTCACTAGTCGATGGGCCAGGTTTTTAAATATCGCTATTTTAGAGTCTTGTCGCAATGCATTGGGTACTCATGAAGAAATGTGGATGTACAAGTAAAATCGTGAGGGTCGAAAACGCGAATGGAGAGCGAGTCGAGCGTAAGTGGGAGAAGCCTTATATAGGGTTGGCGAGACCGCATCGCTAGCGAGTAACGTAGCGCCGCGCGGCCACCTGGCGGTCACGCGGCGAAGATCCGCGGTCTTGTTCGGGCGCACATTACGAAACTATATCCGCTCGGCGTCTTCGACTAAAAAAATCAAAACACATACCCAATTTGTACATTTTTCCTTATTTCCACTTTTATATTTCTCAAAAAAAAATAAAGAAAATATGTGAATTAATTCTTGAGTACTGAATTTTGTTCCCGGTAAAAAAAAGCTTGAAAACATCGAGTTGATTATTATGCTTCGATTTTTAATTTCTCCTCAAAAGTAATAAAAAAATACGTGCATTAATTTTTAAGGATGCGATTTGTTTTTATGGATAACATTTTTTTTAATGAATACCTAAGTGAACCGTTCTTTTCTCTTGAAAAAAATTAGAAATACGTATATTAATTCTTAAGGTTCCACTGTTGTTTCTCCCAAAAGAAAACCATAAAAAATGTGTATATTAATTATAAACGGCCCATTGTCGTTTCTCAAAAGAGCAAACGATAAATAATACGTGTATTAATTCTAAAAGATCGATTTTTGTATCGCCAAAAAAATTAATGTCAAAATACGTACCTTAATACTTAAGGGTGCACTTTTATTCTCTCAACAAGAAAATACGTGTATTAATTCTTAAAGGTGCGCTTTTATTCCCCTTCAAAAAATGTGTATTAATTCCTGAAATGTTTTTCCTTAAAAAAAAAAGTATAAGTTAGATCTACCGTGACCAGATGTTTCGGCGGAAACGGCGACACTCGAGGTCTCTCCACGTCAGCTGTTTTATTCGGGATATCGCGAGAATAAAAAACGAAAATGTTGATTTTCTTGTTTCTTTTTTTTTTTCATTTGCACCGAGGCAGGCTACCGACTTGCGAAGGATATCGAGCACGTATGCAAAGGGAGATGCGCGGATGCGCCGGATCGTTCGCCAATTTCGCCAGAGTGTACGTACTCTCGATGTAAGCGTAGTATTG
The DNA here is from genome assembly GCA_030522765.1 of Ophioninae sp. B BG-2022a. Lineage (NCBI taxonomy): Eukaryota > Metazoa > Arthropoda > Insecta > Hymenoptera > Ichneumonidae > Ophioninae sp. B BG-2022a. Next base: position 26,573 of record JAPYZJ010000363.1, read on the forward strand.
GCCATAACTATAACCTGCGAGAGTTGCACGTGTGAGAGAAAGAGTTTAGCAGGCGGTTGCAATGGGAAAGCTCGAGAGAGAACGAGCTCGGTTGCGCCGAGGGGGGAAGGGGTCTTGAGCGTCGAGGCGTTTGCAGTAAAATAATCGCTCAAGGTCCGCGGTGGCGTTGCACCCGGCCGTGGCCAGGGCTGCCAACAACCACACTGTTTACATCGTTTGTTCGTGTATGTTATATACATATATATATATACCCTTGTATATATACATATATGTAAATATATATATTGTGTATATTATATCTATATACACTAGACGCAAAAATTAAGGGATAGAAAAAATATAGCAAATTTTTTGCCATTTTTCAAAAGACTGTAACTCTGTGAAAAATGGTCGAATAACGTTTTTTAAAAAAACTTAATTTTAGCCCCAAGTTTCTAGTTTTCAGATCTGGGGTCAAAAAATTTTGATCATGAGTAGTTTCCGAGAAAACGTCGGAAAACCATCGGGGGAAAAATTTTCGGAATTTTCACTCTTTTTTAAAAAGGTCCATGGACTCGAATAAATTTTTTTTTATTTTTTCTATCCCTTAATTTTTGCGTCTAGCGTGTATATATATATATATATATATATATATATACACTAGACGCAAAAATTAAGTGATAGAAAAAAAATAGAAAATTTTTTTACAAATAGCATATATATTTGTATATAAATATATATAATAATATATTATTATAAAAAATAATACTATTGTTTTTATTTTTATTAGTTCTGGAAACCGACTTTTTTCTGTTTTCGAAGTCTCAAATCCGGCAATGTGATAAAGTATACTATGAGCCCTCGATATTAAAATTTATAGGCCCTTATCGTAATTTTCTATTTACCTTGTTAATATCGATCAATGTATACTTTATTGAAGGCGGAAGTTAATTTGATGGTAAATGTCATTTACAAATTTTTCTGTCACTTCTGCGAAACATTTATTTATATATTTATATAAATATATAAATATTTGTGGTAAACAATTTGATGTTAAGAAATGTTTTTTTTTCTTTATGGTTTTAAAGACTCAGTTATCACAAAGAACAACCCTAGCTCATTCGTTTATTATAATTGCTGTATTAAAAGGTATTGTTTTTGCTTTCGTTGTGCTCGAAGGGAAGCATAAGTTTGTCGATGAAAACCTATGAAATGTCTATCTTATCTTTCTCTCACGCTCTCTTCTTTTTTCTTCCAGAGTTTTTCTCCTCGAACTACGCAACCTTGTCGTGTACTATCTTGAGATTCGCGGATATCGCGGGTTCCCCCCTGTCTTCGAGGAATCTTCACCTTGCAGTAGCCCCGTTCCGTTGAGATGCTACGGTATTCATATTAATTAAGCGCTGCCTACCGACGGACGCGTTTTGCGCACACAGGCGCTCGAACTTCCACGAGGATGTCACCGATCGAGGTACCGTCCACACTTTATTATTTAAAGCTCCGCGGACAACTTTCTACACGGAAACATCCACTTTTATTTATTTATTTATTTTTCATATTCTTCTGAAACTTTAATTTTTTTTTAGCAGTAATTTTATGCATTTTATTTCTGTTATTGTTGTCATTTTTATTATTATTATTGTGCAATTCATTTACGATTATTATTATTATCGGCCATTTGATCAGGGTCTGATCAGGCTGAAGTAAGGCGGTCATACTTACGGCACATCTTAGTTTGCCTCATTTGGCCATTTTCCGGTCGTAATCAGGCAACCTGATTCAGCCATTTTCCGGTGGTAATCAGGCAACCTGATTCAGCCATTTTCCGGTGGTAATCAGGCAACCTTATTCAGCCATTTTCCGGCGGTAATCAGGCAACCGTATTCAGGCCTTGAATAAATTTGCCTGATCCGGCTAGCTTCCAGCAATTGTCACCTAACCGGATTTACAGCTCGGAACAATTCGTCCGACCCGAATACAATCAAACAACTGGACTTGCGGCGCCATTCGGATTTCCTTACCGAACTAACGTCAGGAAATCGTTAAGTAACCGGACGTCCAGTCACTTGACTAAAATAAACGCGGTACCTTATCTATTTTGGCACTTCTCATGTTTGGAACCTTTCGCCAAACAGGCGAACCCTCGACGTTAGAACATACGAACGTTCACGTAATAAAAACCAAGTGCGAAATAAAAATAGATAAAGTGCTATGGAAAAGGAAAAACGGAAAAATATTGTAAAACGATTGCGACTGCATCAGTTGTGAGCATAGAAATAACAAAAAATAATTACTATAATTAAGAACCATTCATTTTTTACCTAATTTTCATTTTTACTTAAATTTATTTTTAATACCATTTTTTTAAATACGAAACGATCCATTTTTTACAATATGGTTTATTTGTTGCATATAATCACCAGGGAAACTTTTTAAGGCCTCTTGTTAAAAAACCAATCGAAAATAAGTTCATCCTATAGACGAGTCCATATCGATTATAAAACGTGTTGCATTTTGTTGAATTTTTCAGCAGTCATTATTGCAAAATACGAACAAGATGACATTGAGGTTCCCTAAAAAAACACTGAGCAACAAAAATATTAATTATAAATACGATTTATTAAAATGAAATAGGTTTCTTCTTTCTTTCTGTGTTTATTATGATCCTATTCGTCATAAATACATTTGCCTATTTGTTTCGGATATTATCGACAAGAATTATACATATTTGAATCAAATAAATAATATTAAGTTTCTAACATCATTTCTTTGGATGTATAAAAAACGTTTTTAAATAAAAAAAACGTATCCTCCTTAGCGAAAGTAATCATTTGTTTCATTCAAATATATATTTTTGTTAAAAAAAACTTAGAGAATGTTTTTGAATTATATAAATGTTTATATAATTCCAGTAATCGAATGTCGTTTGATAGCTTCCCGTTTTTCGAGAAAAATCGAGATTTAAGTACCAGATTTTTAAGATTTAAGCCCACTTTGAGTAATCGGCTTTTTTTTTCTACGAATCGTTTGGTATCGTTTTCTAGTGCATTGAATAATATAAATTTCCATAATTAAAAAAAATAATTTTTTGTTGTATTTTTTAAATTTAATTTCGCGCATTCGGCGCAATATTTTTAATGTGCCCCCCTTAAATCGTTCCAGGCTCTCGATGCGTAAACTAATTGGACGCGGTTAACGCATTAATTAACCACTTAAGAGGCCACCGCAAACGGAGCGCGGTGTTCGCATAGATAGCCGTACAATTTAAATGGCTCGCGCGATTGCTAGTGAATTGATAAAAATGCTGGCGATTTATCGATCGATCTTAAAGAGACGAAACTACCGGGATGTCCTCGGTAATACCTCCTCGCATCGTGTACCTTAAATTTCCCTTACCGAGTGCACCGATCCACTGCGTATACTAATTACACAGTCTTCACGCAGTAATTAACCGTTTAGGATACGACGCACGAGGACGCGAATGCCTATATGTATATATACGTATATACGTCCGTTCCTACATCGGGTGTCTCGTTTCTAGACGTCCTTAATCATTTTTCAAAAACTATCAGCTGCTTCAAAACCTATCAAAACTACCAGCTACTTAAAAAAAACAATCAAAACTATCAGCTACTTAAAAAAAACTATAAAAACTATCAGCTACTTAAAAAAAAACTATCAAAACTATCATTTTTCAAAAACTATAAAACTCAGCTCCTTAATCGTATGACAAAAATGAGATTTTCGTTTTAGAACGAAAATTTATTAAATTTATTCGATAATTTTTGTCAACATTGAGATATTATTGAGTATTTCTGAGGTCAGAGCAGCCCATTTGATAATTTGATAAATTATCAAATGTCAAAGTGGCAAATTTTCCAATTCTAGACGTCCTCAATCATTTTTCAAAAACTATCAGCTACTTCATAAACTATCAAAACTATCAGCTACTTAAAAAAAAACTATAAAAACTATCAGCTACTTAAAAAAAAAACTATCAAAACTATCATTTTTCAAAAATTATAAAACTCAGCTCCTTAATCGTATGGCAAAAATGAGATTTTCGTTTTAGAACAAAAATATATGAAATTTATTCGATAATTTTTGTCAACATTGAGATATTATTGAGTATTACTGAGGTCAGAGCGTCCGAATTTGACACTAAATTATCAAATGTCAAACTGGAAAATTTTCAAATTAAACGTTGCGAACAAAAGTTAGAAAAAATTGCTTGTTATAATACGATTCGTTAAATTTGTTGTCGTTCACGCATACCGCAATGTATGAAATTTGTAAATATGATACTTTTTTTCTTCTTCCACTGTATCGGACCCACGATTCATTATCTCAGAATGTTGATACCGTCTATAAATTCAGTGACATCAAGAAACAGAAAATAACCACATTGATTAAAAACTAACTTTTTTTTTCAAATAAGTATCCTCCTCATAGCAAGTGCCATATCAAATTTAGAAAATTTCTTTCTAGCTTTTAAATTCGAATTCAGCGATCTGAAAAACCTCAAACGACATACTTCCTTCGAAATCAAATTATAACTCAACATGTCATACGCCATATTGGATCCTCCAACCACCATATTGAAAATCCAATACCATTTAAAACTATGATTTTCAATTTGAACACCGCAATCATGACAACGATAAAATCCATACTTTCGTCGAACACAAATTTCGAAATGATCACCTGCCTACATCCACCATTTTGAAAAATAATAATCGAATTCCCATAGTGAAAACACACGTCTGTTTTCAAGCATTTATACATCAGTCACACTCAGTCGCCCTTAACCAACTTGCCCTTAACCAATCCGAGCAATTGGATTTCTTCGGAAGAGCCATGACCCGGTTGACCTTGAAAATTGGCTAATTGGAAATCAGGCATTTTGGGTTTGTTTGGGTGCGAATATACACATCCAGGTATGAAATTTTCCAAAAAAAAGTTATCAATCGCCTAGATCAGCAGGGTCATGAGTGATGTTCTCTCAACTCTGACAGGACACCCTGTAGATCCACGTGTACACGCGTGTGTATATCTGGACGTGAGGAGGACTGTGGAGCTGATTAAGGATATATAGGGACGTCCCGAGGGTTACTGTACATACGGGAGGGCTAACATCGATATCTTGTCGAGGGATCGAACATCGCCACGACACCCGTGGAACTCAGAAACCAATGGAGGAGCGACCATAGAGTGGGGGGGAGGTTCGAGGAGGAAGGTAAAGAGAGGCTGCATGGAGCACCTACAGAGAGAGCTGGGCAGCAGGAAGATGCTGCTTGCGTTTGTTCCTCGTCGCTTTACAATCCATGACCCCCCCTCTATCCCTCTTCATCCCGTTCTCTTTTCGTCTGCCCCCTTAAGACTCCAACAGAGCGCAAGAGCGAAACTCTTCGCTGGCGGTACGTCCACATCTAACGTTCGCTCTCGTCGATTTTTTACAACCAGAACTGTGCTGCGCCACCGTATATATGGTTCTTCCTGCCCGCCCTCCCCTTGTCCCATACATGGGGTGGCACATGGCCGGATGACACGGTGATTGCTCATCCAAGATAATTCGTAGGCTGCAGGCCTGGAGGAAGATATTGCGTTGCACTTGGTCTTTTCGGTGATGACCGGAACGGAAGGACCTATATGGGTACCCCATATTGAGACTCGTGGAGGTCCGACAGTTTTTAGATTGGTTTCCATCTGGATTCGAATGTTGGGGGAGACTTGGAACGGTTTAAGGGTCGCAGTGGAATTTGTGTTTAGGGTTCGCGAGTAGTAAAATACAGTGTTAATGGGGAATACATTCATCGTGGTGGGAATTTCGTCAATATGGATTTGTCATGAATCCAAGTTTACTGGGATTTCGTAATTCTAAGTATGCAATGTATAGTGTTATATGGTAGCGCCTGGTAGGAGTGGGTTTGAAAACTTCGAAGCGTTACGTGTCATATTCGAGTTTTAGACTTGTTACTAATTCTTAGATTTGGACTTGGATGACTCTACATGCTGTAGACTTAGAATTATGACTTAGAATTATGACTTAGCATTATGACTTAGAATTATGACTTAGAATTGTGACTTAGAATTATGACTTAGAATTATGACTTAGAATTATGACTTAGAATTATAAGGACTTGGATTAATGACACGATTAATCTTTGATAATCAAATTAATGGTCCGTGATCGGACATGTTTTAAACTTGATATTCTCGAAGTAAAATGTCTAGGATGTGTTTGAGCATAGTAGAAAGGAATGAGTGTAAACTTAGAACATGTCATCTGACGAGTCTAAGTTTAAAAGCTGTTTAGAAGCCTGATTTAAAAACATGTCGCGTCAGCAGTCCAAGGATTCTAGGAATATCTTATGAGGTGTGTTTTAATCTAGAACATTCCATGATAACAGTCCAAGTCCGGAACATGTTACGTCACGAATTCTAAATCTAGAATATATCTGGGATGTGTCTAAGCCTACAATAACTCACAGATCGGGTCTGACTAAGGTTATGATGTGATCAAGGTCTGACTAAGGTCATGAAGTGATCAAGGTCCGACTAAGGTCATGAAGTGATCAAGGTCTGACTAAGGTCATCATGTGATCAAGGTCTGGCTAAGGTCATTATGTGATCAAGGTCTGACTAAGGTCATGATGTGATCAAGGTCTGACTAAGGTCATCATGTGATCAAGGTCTGGCTAAGGTCATTATGTGATCAAGGTCTGACTAAGGTCATGATGTGGACAAGGTCTGACCAAGATCATGATGTGATAAAAATCTAACTAAAGCCATAATAACGTTTGAAATCGAAATTTCGACCAACCGCGACCTTATCCAGCTAAGTAAAATAACATTGAAGAAAATCTCATGCAAACTCGATCATTGCTACATCTTCGTGGACATCTTCATGGTTACCGGAAAATGGAAACTGAGGGTTAGAGCCCTGTTGAACGCGCTACTGTTCCTCAGAAATGCCGGTGGTCCAAATCCCTATGCGCCAACCAAATTCTCCTCCTCCACGCTTTTCGAGCCCCGCAATGTTTCGACCTCCGCTGGCGAACGACGATGGGAAAAAGGAGGGGGGGGGTCTCGTCAGGTAGGCACTTCTCAGGTAGTAAGACCAGCGGAAACGACTATTATATTCCTCACTTGGATCGCAGTGTAAACCCGGCGTGTGTGCGTGTGGATGTGTCTGGTCCGTTGGCCATGTGATCGCACCAACGGTCTTGTGGGTGGCCCACGGGGACTCCGCTCGTTCCCAAATGCGGTTCCGATGCACCGGGTGCGTCTCATCTTTGTTCCCATTTAGTCCTCTTAAGTCCTGTGATATTCCGGGACTTTTGATAGTTTTGCTTGTGGCTTAGGTATTTCTTCAACCTTTGGTATACACTTGGGGTCCACCGGACCCCAAGTGTACGAAGTATCCAAGTGTACGAAGTGTACCAAGTGTACCAAGTGGAATAACGCAACTGGAGAAAATGGAATAACGCCACTAGAGAAGATGGAATAACGCCAATGGAGGAGATGGAATAACGCCACTGGAGAAGATGGAATAACGCCACTGGAAAAGATGGAATAACGCCACTGGAAAAGATGGAATAACGCCACTGGAAAAGATGGAATAAGGCAGCTGGAGAAGATGGAATAACGCCACTGGAGAAGATGGAATAACGCTACTGGAGAAGATGGAATAACGCCACTGGAGAAGATGGAATAACGCTACTGGAGAAGATGGAATAATGCCACTGGAGAAGATGGAATAACGCAACTGGAAAAGATGGAATAACGCCACTGAAAAAAATGGAATAACGCCACTGGAGAAGGTGGAATAAAACCACTGGAGAAGATGGAATAACGCCACTGGAGAAGATGGAATAACGCTACTGGAGAAGATGCAATAACGCCACTGGAAAAGATGGAATAACACCACTGGAGAAGATGGAATAGAGCCACTGGAAAATATTGAATAACGCTACTGGAGAAGATGGAATAAAGCCACTGGAAAAGGTGGAATAACGCCACTAGAGAAGATGGAATAACGCAACTGGAGAAGATGGAATAACGCAACTGGAGAAGATGGAATAAAGCCACTGGAAAAGGTGGAATAACGCCACTGGAGAAGATGGAATAACGCAACTGGAGAAGATGGAATAACGCCACTGGAAAAGATGGAATAACGCCGCTGGAGAAGACGAGCTGAAAAAAAATGACGCATCTGGAAGAAGTTACAACAGCCCTGGAAAAAGAGTCAAAGTTGCAAAAGTAGATGACTCATCTGGAAAAAAATGAGCGACGTAGATAAGACGACTCATTTATAGAACACGAGGAACCTGGAAAAATTGATACAGCTGTAGAATATAACCCAGCTAGAAGAAGAGTTGATGCAGCTGGAGTACATAACACAATTGGAAGAGTAGGTGGATACAGCGGCTAAAGTTGAAGAAGTTGGATGGAACCAGCGAATCTGGAAGAGGAAGACAACGATGGCTCTCAATGCTTCGTACTCCCGTTCCCAAGTACATGGTACGTAATAAGTAAGGAAAATGGTGTACGCGACGGGAGTGCTCGAGAGCCGGCCGTAACTCTGGGTATGACGCGGATTCGCTTGAACCCGCGTGTATCCAAGTAAGTAAGTAGGTATAACCCAGTGAGTTGTGGTACCACAAGTCTCTGCCCGCTCTTTTCCTCCGACTCCCCTTGTCTCTTGTGCATCCAATGTTTGCGTCTCTTTCTCCCTCTCTCTTCCTCTTTTTCTCCCTCTGACTCTCTCTTTCTCTCTCTTCCAGTCATTCGGTGGATCGTTCAGTACATGCGCTGCTCTCCTAAAAGATTTGCATGCCGAACTACCATTAAACCCGTTGCAGTGTCGAGGTGACTTTTGCACGGATATTTTTAGTGTTTTGTCCTTCGGTCTTCTCGAGAACGTACTGCGGGGTTCAAGGCCTCATGGAGGTGCTCTCCGCCTGGGTAGATTCCCCTGCTTTCTTCTCTCCTTCGCACAGAACCTATTCCTGCCTCCCTGGCGGTGCAGCAGCCGAACAGCTCATCCAGGACTTTGGTCCAGCATCAAATGATTGCTTGTATCAAACGGAACCAGTGTTGATTGTCAACACGACCATCAGTATTGATAATCATTTCGATCGGTACTGTATTTCAAATTAGCCAATGACCCGAAGATTGGCCATTGATGTTCCGGTCCTTTTGGGTCCATTTGGTGACCTTGGTGAATCCAATCTCAAACCGGAAGTTTTCAAAGGTTCTGTACCGCTGAACCTCAGTCGTTTATCCTTCAAGGGTTCCAAGACGAGATTGATGACAGTGACTGATATCGAATCGTACTGTCATTTGATCACGGGGATCAAAAGGGTCACAAGGTCACACTGATACCGTTTTCAATGGGGCCCACTCTCCGATCGCTGACTAAATTCACGAACGACCAAGCGCACTTTATTCCTTCTTGGTATCAGTAAATTCAGTTGAATCATCGCCCCCGTCAGGAACCTGGACAATGCGGATGCGACTGGATGCAAAGAGAGAACTGGAGAGGGCCTGCTAGGGGTCGTTTCTGCAAGAACTGAGGACGATCTTTATGATGTTGGTGTACGAAGGCAAGGCTTCCAACACGCCTACGTCACAACATGAATAAATGTGCTGGAGGTTCGAGGTCCTCCTCTCCCGACTAAGTTGTTCCCCAGTGTCTGGAAAGAGACTGCGAAGATGGTTTGAGATTGAGATAAAAAATTGAAAATGAATCACTTGATGAAACGTGATCGCGTATGTTCGGTTGGTTTTGTTTCAGTCCGTTTGGGTTTGTTTGGGCTCGGTTTCTGTTGTCTGAGCTATTTGGGTTTGTTTGGGTTCGGTTCCTGTTGTCTGAGACCGTTTGGGTTTGTTTGGGTTCGTTTTCCGTTGTTTGATTCCGTTTGGGTTTGTTTAGGTTCGGTTTCTGTTGTCTGAGACCGTTTAGGTTTGTTTGGGTTCGGTTTCCATTCTTTGATTCCATTTAGGTTTGTTTGGGTTCGGTTTCCATTCTTCGATTCCATTTAGGTTTGTTTGGGTTCGGTTTCCGTTGTTTGAGTTCGTTTGGGTTTGCGCGGTCTTGCTTGGGCTTGTTTGAGTTCGTTTGGGTTTGCGTGGTCTTGTTTGGGCTTGTTTGGGTCCGTTTGGTTTTGTTAGGATATTTCTGGATGCGTTGGAGTCCGTTTGACGTTGTTTGGGTTCGATTGGTTTTGTTAGGGTTTGTTTGGGTTTGTTTGGGTTTGCTTGGGTAACGCTTCAGCCAAAGCGCCGATAACCTGTGCAGCACCAAGCGAAATCACGTATTCACTCGCCGCGCATATCGTCCTCTTCGACCTTGGACGCCATACCACGTCGGAGGGCCACCGATATCGAAACCGGTAGCTGCTACCGCATCCGCCGAGAAGATTTTAAGAGGATCCTCCCACCTGAGATGACACGTGCACGCGTACATTGGGAACGTGGGAGAACCTGACTCGATCTTCATAAAATGAAATTGCGAGAAACCAAAGGCGCTTTTTTTGCGAATCGATATTGGGGTCGTGTAACGTACCGTTGTTCTCTTTTACACATTTGAGAGAAAGTCGATTATGGCATTGAAAAAAAATAGAATGGAATTTATCGCTGCGAATTGCGAAATTGACGTGGTTCTTTTTTTTCATATTTACTATTTTTGAAAATAGAGTATTTTTGCTCGATGTGGTGAAAACTTTGTTCCCAATTCCTCGTTTTGTAAATACAACATTCTAGGTACTTTTTTATGACTGGGCATGCTCGTTGGAACATTAAATAAGCAGGCACTTTTATTATATAATTGATTATATAATTCGATCTTTTAATACGAATTTTACTTTTTAAATTTAATTTGTTATTTTAATAATTGACAGTAATAGTTGAAAGTAATAATTGACAGTAATAATTGACAGTAATAGTTGAAAGTAATAATTGACAGTAATAATCGACAGTAATAATTGACAGTAATAGTTGAAAGTAATAATTGACAGTAATAATTGACAGTAATAATTGACGGTAATAATCGATAGTAATAATTGAAAGTAATAGTCGGAAGTTATAATTGACAGTAATAGTCGACAGTTATAATTGACAGTAATAATTGACAGTAATAATTAGCAGTAATAATTGACTGTAATAAATGACAGTAACAATTGACAGTAACAATTAACAGTAATAACTGACAGTAATAACTGAAAGTAATAATTGACAGTAATGGTTGACAGTGATAATTGACAGTAATAATTGACTTTAATAATATAATCGATTATATAATTCGATTTTTTAATACACAAGTTACTTTTGGACGACCAACCCATTGTGGAAAACCATAAATCGATACCGAAGTAGATTAAATTAAGATCGCGCTGGATGTAGCCTAGACGATGCGCCCTGACGGTAAGTTCGACCGGAATATGTTAAGGGTCTCGTATCACGACGCAACGTGTCAAAACGCGAGGGAATTCCGGAATGAGTGTCGCTCTGAGTGAGTGTGCGTATGCGTGTGTGCGAGGAGCCTGCACATGCGCACAAACGTTGTGTTTTCGTGAACGGACACAATCAGGCGAGACGAGACGAGAAGAGAGACTCCGAGATAGAGAGAGAAAGGACGAGAGGGCGAGAGGAGGGGGAAAGGAGTTTGTCGTTGCGGGAGGTCAGGCACGATGACTTTTTATTATACGATCGACCAGTTTCTTTCTGTTCTTGCGCTTCTGCCGCTTCTTTCCCTGTTTAACTATTTTATTACTGCCTTCACTTTTTTTTTTCATTCTCATTATGGATAATTTTATTAGTATCTTTGCCGTATTTTTGAAATTAGCATTATTATTTTATTGCTTCATTAAATTGAATTATTTTCAGCTTTCAATATTATTCTTGATAATATTGAAAATTGCAAGTTGATATTTGGTAAAATATTATTCATTAATTTTGTTAATTATCATTGATAATGTAATTTTTCAATGCATATACTTTTTATTTTACTTTTACTTATTCTTAATATTATTTTTTTGATTGTTAAGATTATTTCTCATATAATATGTACTGTTTTTATTTAAATTTTGTATTGTATACTATTTTGGATTATTATGATATTATTATAATAATATAAAATAGTAGAAGTTAATAATAATATACTATATCGTATTTTAATTATTTTCTGTTTTATATTATTATTATCTAATTAAGTAAATATTTGGTGAATTATTTCATTATTCACACTTATTATTCTTCCAACATTCAAAACAACATTACCATTATTATATTGTTATTATCTTATTTTTTTTTTAGATTGTATTAATTCCTATAGTGGTCACTCTCACGATGATTTATTTTGCACCTAACCTCAAACTCCGAGCAATCAATATTCAACCATTCGTCTCCCTTCCATTTCCCTTTTATCCAGCAAATCCTCGGCCATTTCGTTCTCCACAGCGGCCATCTTGTCAAGCTTGGAATCAACCACAACGCAGAACCCGAAGTCATAAAAATAAAGACCCACTCCACTCACCGAACTATCGTTACAAACAAAGCCCTCATCCCAGACCAAACTTTCCATTCACCTCGGGGATGTCGACCCTTATTCAACAATATGGCGGATGCCGCCATTTTCTCGTCTCATCGTGTGCGTCATAGGCTTCTTTTTCTACCATACTCCCGAGTGAATAATTTTTTGTTCTTATTACGACGAAACATCGAGATTCGTCCCGCAATTTCTCACGGTTAACCTTGAGAGGCTTTGACCTTCGGCGTCAATTCTTCCGAACGCTCTCGAGGCGATTCGTACACAGAGAGGTCGTGACCTTCGAGATCTCGAGGCTCTCGACACTTCTCGTTCCGTTCACCCAATGTCTGATGAAAGTTTCCATCCCCCCCTCCCCTCCCCTTATTCCTGCCGTACATCCTACACCCCCGGATATCATGTGTTGCGCAGGTCAGTGGATTCTCATCCCTTCCCCCCACCCTCTTCTTAATATGCCAACAGCACCCACGCTTTCATCATTCGTGCAAAACTTCGAGAATAAAAACCGCCAAACGGTAGGAGGGGAGGGGGGGGGGAGCTTGAAGAGCCAAAGAAGGCGAGAGGAAAAAATGGAGGGGTTTAAGGGGGTGGGGGTTCCCAGCAGAATGAAGAAGTGGCGGACCCGGTAACTTGTTCGAAGTTATACTACGTTTTCCCTCGAGCGCGCGGGCGCTCGATTTTACGACCACGTTTCTCTCCGGGCCTTCGACCTTATTTTTATAGACCCCGCCGAGAGCGCGCAAATCGCCCGCGAGGATCATCGAACGGCAAACGAATAAAGAATGGTGGTGCTATGCCTCCGATAAAACCTCTCGACGTTCCCTTCGATATTTTCACTTTGCGCAAGAATCATCAGAATTCCCCCCTCCCCAGCGCGAGCTTAGGCCTGCCTGGCAAAATTACCGAAATACACGTGTAACAATAAAAGTTAAAATAATCGCGGAAGTTTACACAACTTTGCCTTCGCTTCTCGTCTCTTTCTTCCTACATCCCTTTTCTTTGTTTTGTTTTCTTTTGTTTTGGGTTTTTTTTTTTTGTAATTAAGTGTGCTCTTGTAACGAGGAGAAAATTTATGAGGATTTTTTAGGGGATTGTTTTTTTTTTGTTGAATGGGTGAGAGGATAAGGAGGATAAGGAGATATATTTATGTAAATGTATAGCTTGACTATAGTCAAATGGTCGTAAGTTCCAAAATTGGTTGCCGAAAAAAGGTAATATCGTAGTAAAATGGAGTACTTTTTACTAGGATGTTGTATTCCTTTCATGAAGTGATACTGGATAGATACTAAAAATCTATGAAAATCGTGAATACTTGAACTATGTTGGAACTTCACCCATTTAGAATTTAAACGAGGGTTAGGGTGGACTTTTTTTTTTGTAACGCCATCTAGTGTAACCTGAACAGACATGATTTTAAAAAAATTACTATTATTACTTTTAATTAATTATTTTACTTTTGTACTTTATTATTGCTTTTAATTAATTATTATTCCTTTTATTTGATTATATTTCTTAATGAATTTCTTTATTATAATTATTTTTCAGAATCTAGAAAAATTATCATCGCTTTAAAATTTATTTATACAATTATAAGAATTTTTTGGAAAGATCGTAAAAACCCTAAATTATTGTCAAATAATTATATTTAATAATTATAAAAACTACTGTTTAACTAGCTGTTATTTATTAATAATAATAAGACATAAAAATTGTCTTCGAAAATCCGTCCGAAAAAATGAGCTTATGGAAAATGCGTTAGCGGAATTGCGAATTAATTTATCCTCGCACATGCGTTACTTACGGCGCGTAGTATCTCCAGCAATCGAATACGCATTATCGTTGAATATTTATATGCGTAGGCAGCGATGAAAAAACCGTTTTGGATATATATATATTTTTTTTTTCATCGTTAACCTCGAGGCAGGCTCGTTGCGTTATGGTCCGGTGAATGATCCTTGTGTAAACGGGTCGCGAGCACCGCGAAAGAACACGACGAACAAGACGGACGGAAAGCCCGACCGCTCACTTGCATCGAGTTCCAGTACTCACGACTCCACGCGGAATTGCCGCTTATCTCCTCCCAGGGATGATCAACAGTCGAACGCTTCTTAAAATCGTCTACTAAAAGCAACAATTAATAATTGTTGACTATCGCGATCAAAGAAAAAAAAAAACGAATCACGGTTGGTTTTCTCCATTTAGGATTCTTGCGTCAATTTTTATGATTGGTTATCGATAATTACATCGATTTTTCTCGTCGTTCTTTTTTTAAGCTAATTCCGGAATTTCTCCCACTTTGATTAAACTTGTAAAATATTTGAAAATTTATTACGAATTATATATTAGTTTATTATAATTGCAAATTACTTATAGTTATATTATTATTATATTATTTATGATTATATTATTATATTTTTAAATATAGTATATTGTATATATGAATTACTTTATCTTTATTTATATTACTACAATATTTTCAAATCTTCATTTTAATATGATTTGTTGTTAATTCTCATTTAAATAAATAATTAATCGCGTCAATTTTTTTAGTATGATAATTATTTATTATATTGATATTCCTTGCATTTATTTTGTACGAAGAAATTTCGCTGTTTTTTCTATGTTAATTTGTCGAAATATTCCATTCATAATAAAATTTATAAAATTAAATGTTCACACCTTTCACAAATGGATTTTTTACTACAAAAAAAAACGGATCAAATAACTTTGTTACTCCCAATAGTTTTTTTTATTTATTCATAACATTTTGTCAAGTTCCGAGTTTTCGGAGCTGAATTTGCATGAATTTATAATATATTGACAAAAATATAAATTTTTATTTCAAATAGTCAAAGATTCGACAAATATTTGATAAATTATATTTTCACGAATTCTGCGTTTTCCTCGTTTACATTTTTATAAATTTCTCTGTTTCCATAACAACATTAACTGTTATTTTGATTTGTGGATAACCTTGAGATAACCTTGGGATTGTTATAAGTAATATTATTGCAAGCTCTGCGTTTGTTTTTCGAAGGCGCTTATTATGGATACGATTTTCAGTATTCGAGGAATTATATTCGCGGTCTATACGAGTTGTTAAGACTTAATTAGTTTTTATAGCCACCTTCTGGCGATAAAAGCTAAAGAAAAAAAAAGCGGACCATTAATTTTTTAGGTGTTTCCTCGAGCACTCTCCTCCGGTCAAGTTTATATGAGCGAAGCGATTTGCTCCTTTCGACGTTTTTTTTTTTTACTTCCACCGTATCTTGGGCTGATGTTGGGTAAAAAAAAAAGATTTTTTTTTTCACCCAAGCGCACTTGATTTTTGCCTCAAACTATGCAACCTTGCGAATCAAATGTATTATTAATAATAATAATTCGATCCAAGTATGAGCCTCTCCCGACGCTGCTTAACTTTGTCTAACATCCAGCAGCGTCGGTAATAAAATTCTATATATTTTAATAATTTCATAATTTTTTATATTTTTAATATGAAATATCGCAGACCACAAAATTATATATGTATTAATATACCAAATATATCAATATACTTAAAAGTATATATACTAAGATAAAAATTTATTTATATAAATCAATTTTTTTCATTTGCAATAAAAAATAATTTGAATGTTCGGTAACATTAATTTATTGCTATACTTGTAAATATCGATGAAAAAAGTATTCGCGGTTTCGCATTTTTTTTTAAATCGTGTACTAAAAAAAAGAAAAACATCGTAACGATGCTTAATAGCCTAAAATATATATCGATATACTCAAAAGCATATATAGTAAGATGAATCAATATTTATTTATACAAATCAATTTTTTTTTCATCTGCAATAAAAAAATAATTTAAATGTTCGGTAAGATTAATTTATTGCTATACTTGTAAATGTCGATGAAAAAAGTAACCGCGCTTTTGTTTTTTTTTAAATCGTGTACTAAAAAAAAGAAAAACATCGCTATTCTTTTTCATTTGCAATAAAAAATTAATTTAAATCTTCGGTAACATTAATTGATTGCTATACTCGTAAATATCGATGAAAAAAGTAACCACGCTTTTGTTTTTTTTTTAATCGTGGACTAAAAAAAAGAAAATCATCGCATTTTTTCATTTGCAATAAAAAAATAATTGAAATGTTCGGTAACATTAATTTATTGCTATACTCGTAAATATCGATGAAAAAAGTATTTGCGCTTTTGCATTTTTTTAAAATGGTGTACTAAAAAAACAAAAACATCGCAATGATGCTTAATAGCCTAAAAAAAGATCGCGAGCATAATTCGTCATTTATTTATTTTCCTTGCTTTACTTCACGATTGCGCGCTTCCTTCGTCTCTTCGTTGAAGGGGTAACGCGAAATTGGCCGGTAAAAAAGAATAGTAATTGCGCTCGGGGCAATGTTGATTCACGCTGGAAACGTCGAAACATGAATTATATGGTGGCTTTGCCTCTCCACCCAAGCGCGGTCATTCGTTTTCGAGCGATTGCATCGCGCGAGCTCTCTCGATGGGTACTGGAGCACTTCGATGCTTTTTCCTTTTTTTTTTTCTTTTTTTTTCACTTTTCTTGTTATTTTATTTAATTTTTGTTTCTTTCGAGGCACTCGCACGTTTGCAACATCGAGAGCAACGACACGTGAATAATTGCGTTACTCGTTATTCCCTTTCCACACTTTATTATCCCTCTCCCAATTCTCCCTTTATTTCAATAATTAACAAGGTGATAATTTAATTAAGGCTGGGTTTTTTTTCGATCTTCACTTTTTCGTTTGTGGCAATTCAAGTAATAATTAAAATAATATTAACCGATTTCAATATGTATAAATTATTAGTTTAACAAATTCCATGAAGTGCAATTCATTAGAATAAATATAAATCGAATTATTTTTGTAAAAATAAATTCATTGCACAATACTCATTTGATATATTAATAATATTGTATTAATTCATTGAATTAAACCGTATCATTTATTGTCCAAGTTCAATTTACAATTATTATCAAGTGGAGTTTTTCATCATTATAATAATATATATCTTGGGACGTGTTACGGTTCGACAATAATCTCAACTCGATATCAAACATTCCATTCGTCTTTTTTGAATATTGAGGAAAATGTGAAAATATATTTTTTTGTTTCTCCTAGTTTCTCCTAGCTCATCTATGTTTATAATTTTTCTCCAAATTTCCTTTATTCTGTTTCTTGCCGTGTACTATCAAAGCCATTAATATAATAACTGCGTTAAATCTTGTGTGAGTGGGTATGTAACCTTGATTATTCCTTTCCAACACGAAATTTCAAACACTATAATTATTATAATTATAGGTTCAATCATTATTAGATTTAAAGTAATAGCAACAACAACAATAATAATAATAATATAAATGATGATTATGATAGTAATTATTATTACGATTATTAAGACCTTGCATACGTCCAGAATGTTCAAAAAATCGCTTTTTCACAGATTATTATTCTTTACAGTTTTAGGCGTATTTCTGTGGAAGTTGATTGTAAACATTCCATATAGATCAAAAGTTGTTATGAAAAACGTGACTGCTCAACGAAAAGACCTGGCACGTACTTGAAACTTTAAAAGCGTTTTTCTCAAAACTACTTTTTCTGACACGTTCTGCATGATAACTCATACAGTTTTAAACATTTTTTTATGCTTTACTGTTTCGATATTCGAAATTGTTTTCTCTATAGTCTGTCGAGCCAGATTTTTGATATTATGATTAGAAAATTTGATAAACATAATGACACATTATGACACAAAATGCACACTTTTTTAAAACTGCCTTAATTGCTAAATTTTTCGAATGACAAAATTCTGGCTCGAAAGACTAAAACTACAAACTCATCTAACAAAAAATTTTGTACGTTTTGAAGATTGATCAAAATTTTGAGAAGAAATGATGCGGGCCGTGGGCAACTTTTTTTTCACGATGCTTCGGAAAACGTGATTTTTCATGTTGTAATTAAAGAAAAAAGAAATTAATTTTTTACAAAGTTTAAACAATAATAAAGAATGTGTACAAATTATTTTTATTAATTTCTATTTTTATCTCTTTTGAAAACAGTTTTTCTTTTAGCGCGTTTTTGGCACTGCTGGACATACTTAAGGCCTTAATGTTATTATTTCCAATATTGAAAAATATTTTCGCTTTTACAATGTACGGTTAATTTAATTTGTTAAAGCGTTTTGTTTATTTTATAAATGATAATAATCGCATATTGAATAAGAACGAATTCAATGCTCCCATTTTTAAATCCCCATGTTTCTCTTTCGTCCGCGCGATAATAAATTCCGAGTAGGCGGACCGGCTAATAAAAAAAACGGAGAAAAAAAATAAGCAATTGACTGCTTGCATCAGGGACTTATGTAGTGCTCGGTCTCAGCTTGAAAATTTTCCGAAATTTTTTTCTTTTCACTTCTCGCTTCACCGTTTCTTCGCTTCAAGCACAATCGCCTGGTCGCTTATACAAGGTCAGGAATCCAATCGATAAACGAAGTGCCCCGGGTGAAAAAATTTCCGGAGGGAAAGAGAAAACGAAGATTCGAAAAAAAAAACAAAAAAACGGTGGAGAAGACGAAGGAGAGAAAAAATGAGGAAAATTGCGACGGTTGAACTTGAAAGCTTGCGAGAAAAAAATAGCTTTTATCCATTCCCCACCCACGGATCGTCTCCTCGACGATGTTTGCTCTCTCTCTCTCTCTCTCTCTCTCTCTCTTGGTACAATCCGCGGCGTAGCCCGCGCCGAGTCTCTCATCCGATATATTTTAATATCGGAGAAATTCCCCCGCCGGGTGACCTTTCCGATGTGGAGATCTCACGAAAGGAAACATCGCCAACCAGGACTCGTTTTTTTTCCTTTCATTTTTTTTAAACATTTTGGGTTACCGAAATTGATAAAGTAAAATAAGATAAAATTGATGAAATGATATAAAATAAAATTGAGGAAAAAATATAAAATAAAATTGATGAAATAATATAAAATAGAATTGATAAAATATCTCTCGGTATTTTCTCGCTTATTTTGTAACTCTTTTTTATCGCATTATTTACAGTATTAACAATTATTTCTTAATTGAAATTAAATTATTCATCTTCGTTTTCAACATATAAAAACCTAAATGAAATGGTTTACATTCGTTTCCAATATATCCTTTTCACTATTTTAATTCATTTTTATATAATTGATTTTTTGTATGTAAATCAATTTTGTCAATTTTTCATGTTTTTGTATATTTTTCATAGTACGCCTTACGATTGAGAATTATTTTCAATTGTTCATTTCATTTCTACGTATATCTTTTTCGCAATTGATGTTATATATTCAAATTTTCTATGTTGGTATCACGTACTTTTTAAAAATGTATTCGACTCCTTTGAGTCTCGACATTTACGTTATATTTACCAATCTTTTATATCAATTGTTCGTATTTTCTGCGATTACGGTTATATTTCACATTTTTCTATTTAAATTTCACAAACTTTTAAACATTTTTTGTTTTGTGTTTAGAAACAATAAAATTTTACGTCTGTTTCAGAATAATATATTCTTTAATTTTGCATTTGGATTTTGTAAATATTTGTTTTTTTTTTACATCGATTCACTTATTTTTCGAAAATGTTTTCGCTCGGTCTGCTCTTGGGCAACTCATCGATTTTTCGAGTGCCAAAAATAAACGACCGTATTCGATTAATCACCGCGTGTCATCGTCGATCGCCGGAATTTTTTTTCTTCTTTTCTTTTTAGTTATCGTTTTCATAATACGCCGGTGATTTTGTGTATTCGCCGAGAAACCTGATCGACGTGATACGAGATAACCGAGAATTTTGACGAATCATTAATGATCCTTGGAGTGACGTGGCTGAAGGATTGGCTCAGTCGTATAGCGCGGATACCTTCGTTCAGAAGAAAAAAGAAATAAAAAAAAATTCTTTGGGGCTTCTTCCATGCGGGTCTCGGCAGTGCAGTGAGAAAAAAAAAACATAAAGTAGAATAATTTGGGCGGCGGTGGTCATTAGTGATCTGGCTGATGGAATCTGTCAGCCTGATATTCGTTGGTCGGAGTAAACTCATGATTTATTTATTTATGTGCAAATGCTTTATTTTTTAGTGCTGTTGTAGCTTTATCTTCTACCTCAGGATAGAAGGGTTTGGTGGTTGGATCGACCGAATATAATGTTTCTCCAAAATTGGTCGAAACAGCTAAGGTTTTTTGAAAAATCAAACCTGAATAATCTTAAGTTCTATATCGTTGAATTGTTTATTTAATCTTTGAGAAAAATTCGGAACTCGTTCAGTCGATTTAAATCAAATGGGTTTTTCAAACCTACCATAGTAAGAATTCTTCAAGCTATACGAAGAATCTTGATTTTTGATGTGCTCAAAGAATGTGGTCCGAAGACCAGCCGCCATTTAATCACTATTCCACCATGTTTGAGTATCTTTTCTCCCAGTACCTAAGTTAAATGTTCTCAACTTGATAAGTAGATTAAAATCATATTATTCGCTCAAAACCATCAAGCCCAAGATTCTGCAGGCTAGACGAGGAATCTTGATCTTTGATGTGCTGTAATATTGTGTTTCAACAATCCAGGTGTCAATTGACCATTCTTCCATTATTCTGAAGTGAATTTTCTCTCATTGAGATTAAACGTGAAATCAGTGAAATCAAATGGTTTTCTCGCAAACATCAAACCCAAGATTCTGCAGGCAATACGAAGAATCTTGA
>JAPYZJ010000364.1:0-48478 GCA_030522765.1 Ophioninae sp. B BG-2022a
AAAAAAAAAAAAAAAAAAAAAAAAAAAAAAAAAAAAAAAAAAAAAAAAAAAAAAAAAAAAAAAAAAAAAAAAAAAAAATTAAAAAAAAAAAACAAAATTTCGAAAAAAATATTTTATGTTTTTATTTTTTGGTTTTTTTCACACAAAGTAACTGTGAATTAATAACCTGAATTGTTATTTTTAAAAAAAGTTTCTCTGTTTCAAAAAACACAAAAATGAAAAAAAAATTTTTTTTAATCGTTTTTTCATTTTTTTTACACAGAGTAACTTTTTTAAGAAATAACAATTCAGGTTATTAATGAAAAAAAATGTTCAACCATGAAAAATGGAGAGCTACAAAATGCATTTTTCATGGATTTGTAGCAAAAATGGAACATTCAATCGTTCGGAACACAATGAAGGAAAAATCGGAATGCTTTGAAATTTTCAGGATTTGTTAAGGATACTCTGAGGTTAAAAAATCTAAGTCTATGTCCTTTATCAATCGATTATTTCCTGAAATATCCCAAGTTTAGCATATATCCTTAAATATGCGTTTTTTACCTTTTTGTTAATCGATCTTTTCGCAATGAAAAAATTTTTTTCATAAAAAATATCAATAATTATTTCCCGAGTTATCAATTTTTAAAGTCAAAAGTGCAGTTTTTGCTTTGAACGCTGATAACTCCGCCAAAAATCATCGTACAGAGCTCAACCATCAACCACCGCTCAAATTAAAGAGGATAACATTCTCTAAAAGAGCTCCATGGTGGAATCATTAAAAAAAATGTATTCAAGTCCATGGACCTTTTTGAAGAAGAGTGAAAATTCCGAAAATTTTTCCTTCGCTGGTTTTCCGACGTTCTCTCGAAAACTACTGATGATAAAAATTTTTTGACCCCAGATCTGAAAACTAGAAACTTGGGGCTACAATTTTCTTTTTTTTTTAAACGTTTTTCGACCATTTTTCACAGAGTTACAGCCTTTTGAAAAATGGCAAGAAATTTGCTATTTTTTTCTATCCCTTAATTTTTGCGTCTAGTGTATAAAGACATCGCTTCAGAGCAGTTAAAATTGAATTGAAGGAGAATTGGTATGAGACAGAAACTCAACGGGAGTTTCATCTTTTTCGAACTTTTAATTTGTTTAATACGGATATAGATTTCAAATTTTTAAGCTGCCAATATATATTTTTAAATAGAGGAAAAGTTGAAATCGCTCAGCTAAATAATTACCTGAATTAAGGTATTACTGAATGGACAATCAGGCAAAAAGGTAGCCCAAAATGGGCGAATTGTGGATTTACAATTCTAGATCATGTCGTATATTTTTAACTTTAGGAATAGCTAATATAATTATAAACCGATACGCAGAAATGCATACCTTAATTTTATTCAATTATCGCTATTTTTTAATATCCATCAAGATACATAACCGTTTGCCTTGAAGATTATTGTACGTGATCATCCCTATTATTGTTCTCGCTCTCGTGGGCCACTCAGGTTCAAGAGCGTCGCCAGCTTATGACTAAGGGGGGGGGGGGCAATGGGGCAATATTATGGTGGATAACAAATATGAACTATATTATATAGCTATATGAATATAGCTACCTTTGATCTCCGGGGGGGGCAACTGCCCCCCCCCCCCCTGCCCCCCCTTGGCGACGCCCTTGCTCAGGTTGATTAAGTGGTGAATCAATGACGATTATTCTCGTCAGAGATCCCCGGAATCCCGCGTGTCAACAAATCACTGGCGAGACGAGGCACTTGCGCTTTTACATCATTGCAAGAACGCATTCAGCGATTGGATTCGCACGCTCTGTTTTATAAGCACCATTGAGTCGACTTACCGCGCTCTTTCTCTGGCTCCTGAACGCGAACCTGAAAACATCTCTGTATAACGTAAGAGTACTTTTTTTTGGTTCTCTTATATTCCAAACACTTTGCGCTATCTCCGCATCCAAGAGGCTGTTGAACGAGCGAAAGTGTGTGAGAATTCGAAAATAACTTACCGAAGAGTTTTGTATGAAAAAGGGAGAGTGGGTGGGGTGGGGGGGGGGGGGTCAAGTGGAAAATGCGAGAAGGCGATGCGCGCGGTGGAGGCGGTTGATACACGAGGGAGAAATCGAGGTGGCTAGACCTTCGCGAGCTTTCCGTCTTTTGAGTTTCCGTTAGTCTCTTCTTACGTCCACGTTGCGCGAGGGCGATTCTTCCTTCAGCTCCTCTCGCATAGAATATTTTTGTCCTTTCACGAAAGGTAGGTGTAAACAAACGCAATGTCCTTGACTGCGTGTCTCGTTTATTTACGTACGCGAGCATGTAAACGAGCGACCGTTGTATCGCACACTCGCACGGGGCATCGATCGCGCCATAACCCCCATATCCTTAACACACAAATGCAAATGTAACCCCGTCCTCCCTCTCCCGTCCAGCGAAAGTGCGTTCGCGTGAATTATTGCACGAACGTCACACCGGGTCTCCCATACCCGCTGTATCGTTACTTCGCGCAGAATATACGTCGATACCGTGGTGTCGCTAGTGCTAGTCGAACGAGTGATAGATATTCGACATTTTTTCTTGTCGTTATTACGCGCGTATCATTACTCACGTGTATTCTTTTGCGTTAGACCCTAGCACGGTGGGTTATTTTGATTATGTGCCGTTTTTATTCGAAATTCAACGAGAGTGAGTCTTTTCGGTGTTTTAACGGTTTTAAACTTCGTGTGTTGCGAATAATTCAAACGATCGTCACAAAGATGGGAGAATATTCGTAACGCTCCATGTGCTTTTTAAATAAATTAAAAACTATCGAAACAAATCAAAACTATTTTACCATGTACGATGTTCGAGAAAGTATTCTCCAAAATCGGTGAAGGTTAAGTTAATGGAATTCTTCGATTTACATCGATTAGGTAAACAGTAAGAGGTAGATTGAGCCGGGAAGTGTTTCTTTGGTGTTTAGAAATATTGTCGGCCATTCGTGATCTCGACATTTTTTTTTTCGATTACCATAAACTACGATAATTTTTTCGGGATGTTTGAAAGTTTTTTTGTCACGACTACGTCAATTCGGCCATGTTAAGTTGTGTGAAGCGGAAAAACACTTCGTTTTCTTAATGAATAGTAAAAATATTTTGTTTGAATCAATGAGGACTCTGATGAGGTAATAAAGATATTGTTTATAAATATTTATTAATAACGATGCGAAATAAAAAGAATTCGAATGGAAAATTATTACTGATATTAATATTATTATTATTAGCTTTTTACACCCATTAGTGAAGCTGAAAAATATATATCTTATATTTCGCGAACAAATGTGATTATTTGTTTTTTAACGAATATATTAAGTTTACCAAATAACCATAAAAGTTTGCCAAATTCTTTGATGGAAAATATTCATTCGTCGAGAAAATGATTATTATTCCGAATATATTTATTCAGCCATTGATCATCATTCATCAAACAAAATAAACAATATTGAGTGGTAAAGTCCGCTGTACGGTTGATCGTGTTGGAAAAAAAATGAGAGCGCTGCGATATAGGAGATCGTGAATCGCGTGACTCATCGAAATTTGGCAGAAGATCTGTGCAGCTATTTGCAGATATCTATTTTGCGTTGTTTTGTGCATGAAAATATGATTCTTTATTTCGTTATTTATTATTTCAGTGGTATCGAAATGTCCGTCTCTCGTGACAAATACCAAGCTAAACCTGGCCATTTTTTTATTGATGTATGGTTATGAGCAATGATCTTTTTTTTAGATGAATCGTCAGTAAGACTGAATTCTCTTCGTATCTCGTTTGTTTGGGTTGAAACCAATTCGAAAAAAAAGTTGGTTTTTAATAGTAATTCGTGCGGAGAAGAAATTTGTCTCCGAGTTTGGTTGGGTTTGTTTGGGTTTGTTTGGATTTGTTTACATTTGTTTGGGTTGAAAGCTAATTCAATAAATAATAGAAAAAAAAACAATTTTCGGTTCAATAGTCAATTTCGTGGAGAGAGAAACTTATCTGTGAGTTTGTTTGGGTTTGTTTATATTGGTTTGAATTTATTTAGATTTGTATGGGTTCCGGGCGTTTGAATACATTTGTTTGGGTTCGTTTGGGTTAAAAGCTTGTTGAATAAATAAAAGAATAAAAAAAAGTCGTAGTTCAGTAGTCATTCTTGCAGAGATGAAATTTTTCTGTGCGTCCGTTTCCGGTAGCGAGAAATATGGTTCATACTCTCGGGGCCTATTTTCACGTAACCCGACACTCATATACGTGCACGAGAAATATTTCTAACACGCGGAAAAGAGATTGAAAGCCTCGAGAGCGTGTACTATTCAAAAAACACACATACGTGTACGTGGATGAAGAAGGAGGCCGAAAGATTTGCGCTCCGCTGTACTATCTGTATGGCTATATATTCGGTGGAATTTCGTAGCAAAAATAACCGGAGGTAGGCCATGGCACTCAACGCGGACCCACGTATATTCCACAAGAATTCGTGATCTAACAGAACAGTTATTTTTTTTTTGTTTTTCTTTTCTCACCACTCAAAGTTCCGAAAAAAACATCGTTCTCGGGCTTTGGAATGAGAAAGTGGTCTCCCCGTGAGAAGTGGTCGCGGACTCGTTATTCTTCACATCCTAATTATTTATACAAGATCCGCGTTACTGCGGAAATTTTAGAACCCTGTATCGCACGAAAACTTGTTTTCCGTAATCGAATCAAGGACAAAAATTTCATAAATGAAATAAAAGTTTCGACCAGCAATTGTTGAAATTTATCAAACAATACTGGAAAGATAATACAATATCGAAAATTTGAATTATTTTTGTTGCTTACATCCGAACGGTGATTCACAGCATTCTCATGTTCGTTTCGTACAGTCTTACATTATAAGGCTACAGTTGTGTTCTTGGCACGATATTCGACGAATCACGAAAATTCGATACGCCCCAACGAATTCGTTAGGGTTGAAAGAAAAAAATCTAAAATCGTTGCTGCAATCATATCACGCTATTTATAAATATCAAACTGTACGCTCGTTAAAGTGATTTAAATCTTGCTACGTCTATTCTCATTTTACACAAGAGCTACTGCCTACTGAACTTCCAGTTTGAACAAATAAATAAATCAGCCACAATTAACGGTGTGTAGTTTGCATCGTTGGCACGAAACGAAATCTTTTTTCTTCTGTTTCTTATTTTCATTATTATTCAAAATTGTACTTTGCATATTTAGGTTGTGGGTAGCTAAATAATAATCCTAGAGAATGTTTGGGTTAGTTACGTGGCTTTGTTGTGCCGTGGAAATTTTTGAAATTTTATATAAACTTATTGTTGTTGATATAATAATTATAACATCGATCATTGTGAAATAATAACAGTTGCAATTAGTATATGATTTAAGCTATAATTATAGAGTTGTCAAATTCAGTGAATTATCACTTTTAAATCAATTATAAAACTACAAAATTGTTATAATAATAATTATTATTTATCTTATCAAAAAATTATACGAAGTAATTGTCCTAATTTACCGACACTTCACCCAATGAATATCATCCTTTTTATTACGTCTGGATACACATATGAATGTCTATTTTTCTATTTTCAGATATTACCAAGAGACTAGCGAATAACAATCAATAGAAGAAATGTCGGTCCCGGGGCCAAAGCTCGTTAACAAACAGTTCAATTCTCCGATAAACCTCTATTCACCTCAATCCGTGCAAGAGACACTGGATCGGCAAACGAGGATTTTGGCGAACGGAGCAGTCGGGTAAGACCAATCGAACGATCATATTTCTTAATCGGTGTTATCTGAAGGAAACGAAAATAGCGCGTGATTAAGACTCGATTAAAACTGTTTTGAAAAGAACAATGAAAAAAAATAATCGTCATGTAGGATATATGGAAAAAAAAGGATCATCGTCATGTTTGGGTTAAGGATGCTGGATTGGAATAAGAAAAAAGACGTAACGTAACGTTTACGACGAAAAAAGCTATGAAAACGGTGTTATCAATTTTGATGGATGCAGGCCGAGTCAATGAACCGAGATAAAGCTGAAAGGCTCGTCAATTTGGATACAGCTTGCCAGGAAAGTATCGGTTTCTCGAGGATTGGATCGAGGTGTACAAGAAACGTCAACGTCAGGTAGATAAACTCCACACGTCACGAATCGACGAATAGAGACGTGTCGCAACAGCGTGGTTCGACGGTTCGGCAATGCTCGAGTGAACAAGACTCGTGTGTGTAAACGAGTGATGATTCAGAAAACGACGTGGCCGATAGGCCATCAGGGAAGCCGAAAACGAGCGAGGCTTATTAGACAGCGGGAGTGGAACGGAGCGTCTCGTCACCGCTGATCGCGTTATTTTCAGATCGACTCATCACAACGCTTCGAAATAAACCTCGATCTTCAGGCTCTTGTCGGAGATTGTTACGCAAACGTCCGTCTCTCGTACTTGACTTAGTTTCGTACTTTTGACGGCCGATCCTCGCTCTTTCTCCTTCCTCCTCGCTTCTTTCTTCATCTACGATGCGATTTTGTTTCGGTTTACCATCCGTTGGCATGTACAGTTGAAGCTCCGTTATTAGCGATTCACGTACCGGCGATTCTCGAAAATCATCTCGGGACGCTTTACCGGCTGCTGACAATGGAGAATTCACCAACGTTGGTTTTATCAATATTCTAGGTCGGATCTTTTTCAATGTACATCGTGGATTGTTGGTTTTTGGGTTCGGACATCGTGTGGTCAAATCGGATAAATTTCTATCTCGATTCGCTCGGATTGTAAGCGAACCGTTTGGGCTTGGCCAAATCGTTTGGGTTTGCGCAAACCGTATGGGTTTGTTCGAATCGTTTGGGTTTGTGCGAATCGTTTTTTTTTGCGAATCGTTTTTTTTTTTTGAGCAAATCGTACAGTATTGGCGAGAAAGCTCCTACAGTCTTCTCTCAGGCACTAATCGAGCTTAAACTCTAAACGGCGTGACAGTCAAATTTGCAAGAGCGTCCCGAGCTTTTTGACCCGTCATCGGTTTCAAGAATAGAGAGTGACGAATCAACAAGCTTCATTGCGTATATAGTTTGTAAATTCCATTCGTAGCGACTGTAAAAAAAAAACGTGTCAAAACGATCAGTCGAATTTACGTTCTTCTGAATCACACATCTCTCCCTCTCTCTTATCAAACCCGGTGAGGTGTGAATGTTCATAACATTTGTAAAATCGTATTTTCTTCGTTATCACATTGCAGAATCGACTTCAATCAGTTGGCCAAACCTGCCAATCTTCAGAATAGCGCGGTTTTACGGATGCTCGAGGAGGAGGAGGCCCGACAGAAAGCTGGACATCCGAGTAAGTCTTTGATACCCATGATAAACGATCAATGATATTGCTCGTAATAATAAACAACATTAAATCATTTGATTGAGTATTATTAATACAATGAATTTTCCAAAATTTTCTGAGCTTTTGATTAATCTTATTAAATACGTTTATCATTGTAGATAATAATAAATAATGACAAATCTATTCAAGTTTATTATTGTTTATTATAATAAAGAATATTAAGCTATACCGGCAATAATTATAATAATATTTTTTAGTTATTTAGAATTGTATCAATGTTAATAATTTATTGTTATCAATAGAGTTTGAACTTTTGTTTATAATGATAACAATGTTAAAGTTATTGTTTATAAAAATAAACAATCATCGATAAAAATCATGCCTTTTCCGGAAGAAACCAAATACTCAAATGATCCAAATTTTAATTGTCTACATTTTTCTGGATTCTAGAAAATTCTACAATCCAGACATTTTTTTTCGAAATTTCCATTGACAAACTTTAGCGACTGTCATTAATTTCGTACTAATAAAAAGTATACTACTGTAACACTAGAAATGAAATCTCCGAGGTGCCCACTGAAATCTCCGAGGAACGCGAGGAACTGGCCTCTAACATCGGACTAACATCACGACAATTGACGGAGCATAGTTTGTGTTTTTTGTGATATGAAATGCTGCAAATGACAATGCTAACCGTCAAACGCTTCGCTTGTGCTCGATGCTTTATGATTGCTGCGCGAGAAGCCCTGGATCCGGTCGCACGACTTCCCAGGCTACGTCCAATGTCGACGGCCGAAGTACGAAGTATCGTAAGGCCCCGAAGCCATTATCGGGAATGCTGGCCACCGTTTTGTCCACAGGATGGCCGTTACTGTCGGTTATTATTTCGGCCCCAATCAGGTAGTACCGAAAATGAATCTTCATTTTTTAATTCGATCGAAATAAGAATGATGAGTATTTCCTTTGCGCTTGTTTTATTGAAAATTCAAATTGTGGTCTTCATTTTGGTAATTTAATAAAAAGTTATATTTTTCAATTGAATAATCAAAAACCAGTTTTCGTTCAATTCAAATAAACAATTTATTTTAATTTGGACGAAATTTTAACTCGTAACCATTCTTTTTTAATTTTTCTATAAAAATTGATTTTTCATTCTTACAGAATAAATTTTTTTATTTCAATTAAAAAAATAATAATTTTGTTTCAAACATCTTTTTAGTTTTAAGAATTGAAAGAAACTGTGTTTGAAACTGGAACGTACGAAATTTATTTTCTAATCGCAAATTAAAAGAATAAAGTTTTTTTTAATTATTCACTTAAAACTGTTAAAACTTGAATCAAATTAAACCTAACAAAAAATATGCATCATCATCATCATCATCATGTCCGTATTCGCATCGTAACATACGTTATTGTTGGTCCGACTAGTTTTGAATTTCTTTGACACGTCACAACAATATTACGACATAGCGCAAAAAAACCAGGGTTGCCACTGAACGTTTTCTAGGCCGATGTCTCGAATCATTTTTAGTACACGATGAAACTCAACATTTTGGGGGAATTTGAATCTTTTTCCATCGTTCTCCCTTCCTCGTCGATACGAGATTTTAACTCAGTCCCCCCACCCCTCGTCAATGTCGAGAGTTTCTAAAATCGTTCGCCGGGTTCCTTAACGTGATTATCATAGTGCACAGGTGGATCCCGGTAGAAGATTTTCACGAGGGCTTAGTAGTTGGCGAGGTTTCGTTTTGGCAAAGTCGATAGTCGCAGTGGAGCGATTCTCGCTGGATCGTTTTTTTTTAACACCCACACACCTCGTTATCCCCCAGAATTTTCGGTGCGTCGACGTATGTATTAATAAGCACTCTTGACACAATGAATATCCTTTTTTCAAGAATACTGACCTTGCCAAAAACAAGGCAACAGAAACTTCACCCCAAAACGCAATAGCAAAAAAAAAACGTTATTTTTCCTTCGTCGCCATTCGTCACGAAATATTATTCGGATAATTATCGTGCCGCTGATTATTTAACGATCTTGGTGATTTGTGCAATTCTCGTTTAATCCACTGAGATTAATCGTCGCCCTCGTCAATCTTACGAGAAAATTCCGAACTCACTTGGCTCCGGGATACTTGTAACTTTCAACTTATACGTGTACATTCGTAACGTGAATCTAATCAAAATTGGTGTTGCGAGGTTCCAACCAGGAATATGTCCGATTTTTAAGCTATTTATATTTATACCATGATTTTTACGTGTCAAACACGAGCAAATTTTTTACGGATGAGACATTCTTTGGTGACGAGAGGTTGGCACTTTTCGGATGGAAGGGTCACCTTCAACAAATGTTTGAAGAAAAATATCTATTTTACGACTAAGTTTAATAAAAGTATTTATTTCATTACTAAAATTAAACGTAATATCGTTCTACACTATCGCAAATATTTTGTATCACTTCCTTCCCCCTATTTTTGCAAGACTAAATTTTAGAACCGTATACGTATGCTTTTTGTTTCTAAAAGTGATTTTTAATAAATTAGTCACTCCAAAAAACATTTTGGATTGAAATTTAATTGATAAAAAGTAAAATTTATTTAGATGAAAATTTAGTTAATTTGAATAAAAATTTATCGACCACTATTCAACATGTATCGAGATCGTGGATCAGGAATTCTTGGAAAGTTTTCATAAATCCACGGGCAATAATAATCGGCAAATATAAACTTGGCTGCGACGCCGCGACAATTTTAACATCATAATTCGATTGCATAGGTATGCGATTGAATCAATTTTGACTTGCGGATGAGGCTATTTCGTAGCTGTTTATAATTTGTTACGTTAATACTCGAAAAAAGAAACGAATTTTATGAAAACGAAAATTCTCGAAAGAATAACGATTTTCTTCTCTTTGCGAGAGAATTGCGGAATTATTGAAAACTTTTTTTCGCACTTCCAGCTCTTGAACAACTTTCGCTAATAATTTAATTTCCGCGTTTTAATCTGTTGCGAAATTTCAGCCTCGAGAGTTAAAAGTGTATCGCGTTGACGATACGTACGGTTGCCAAAACGTGAAAATTCTCGCGGTCTCGCGATCTCCACTTCCCACGATCTTGGAAGCTCTCGATACGGCGAGATAAAAAAGTATCAACCTCGGATCGTTGGCGTGACTTTCAGGCGATTTAAAAAAAAATAATGAATATATCCAACAATGCTAGGGCGATTCAACGATCCCTCGAACGATATTTTTATAAATAACCTCGCGCGGATACGATACAAAACTGTGAGTCAGAGAACATTTTTTGACGCGCGTCACACAAAATTCACACGGCACACAATGTCAAAAAATAAACAATGAATCCTTCCTTTTTTTGGCTGATCGAAAAAAAAAATCCGTAAACCAGGCAAACGCTTTCATAATTATCTGGACGAATTACGATAACGATAGAATAATACGATTGAAATAAAGAATTAGATCAGCGATTTCAAATAATCTCGCAAAATCGAATAAATTTTACAGACTCTGTAAAATTCTATTCGATTTATCTCTGTCTCTATAAATTTTATAGTCTCTGTCAAACTCACAGACACAAAGACTGATGCTTTTATTTTACGATAAAAACTGTTACATCCTTGAGAAATCGGGTTATAACACATTTCGACTGTGTCTCTCGCAACTCATATGTCACGTGGTACATATTCTACATGTCTTTAAGATCATTGAGTACGATAGATGTGAATTGGAATACGTGATTATCAAATGACGCTTTCAAATATCAAATTACACCGATTTTCGTACACGAAGATATTACGTTAGTGATTAGCATACATGATTTTATAATTACAGGTCTGAAAAGAGTAGCTTGGCCACCTCCCCCCGAAGATCAGGACACTGTTGATTTCGTTGAAAAGAGTCCGGTCCAAGCGAAGGTATACATCTTTCAATACTACAATAATTTTCCCTCGTCACGTAACACGATTACACGCCTGATTATTTCTAACGCTCGCAAAAAAGAAAGTTTCGTTGCATTTTAGATTTTAGTTTTTTGCAGTTGACTACATCGTTGCTCCATTTATTTTTTTGCACATTTTCGTACATGAAAGTAGCGAAGAAAATTGCGTCGAAGAATCTAACCGTTGCATTTGCGTTCATGTTTTTTTTTCTTGTCTAAAAACTTCATGTAAGACTCGAGGTGAGTACATCACGCAACGGAGCAGTCCTACCTCCGACGGATCGCCGCATTCGCCGATTACGATAGGGACGTTATCGCGAATATCATCCCAGGCGTCCACACCTTCGCCCTTAAGTCCTTGCGGTACTCTCCGACAACCTTCCCACTTTCAGCATCAGCCTCAACCTAAAACTTGGGCACCCGTTACGCCGCCAGCCGCGTCGCCTATTCCTCATCAGCAGTCTCCTCTGCAACAGATTTATCGTCCTCAACCAGCTCAACAACCTCCGAAGGTAAACACATGAATAATGAAGAGAAGTACGAAAAAGCCTCGCGTTCCGCGACCACGATGTAGTCAACTGACGAACTTTCGTATGCACGAAGCATGACCTTGTTTATGTACCTACAAATTTATGTATGAGAAAATTCTCTCGATGTCCCCTTTCTTATTAATGTTCGAATCATTGTTCTTTGTTTTTATGACTTAATCGCGATTTATCAGGGTAGGTGGCTTGATGGGGTTTTACTTTGCTTCGTTGGAACGCAACGATTCTTTTTTTTTCAATTAATGAGATTTCATTTCTATGCAAAATTTGATTTTTCATTTTCGTTTTAAATTGCAAAATAAGAATTACCCAAAATCATTGGCATGACTTTCGATTTTTTTTTATCAATGGAAGAAACTTCAAAGAAAAAAGAATTATTTTCGTTCCATTCGAACGACGCAAACTTAAACGTCATGTGATTCAATATATTTATTTTTCGCCCGATCAAGGACACTATGTTTCAAGCACAATTGATCTTCGACCCATTTTTCGCAAAATTCCACTAGACGAATCAACTTTTTAGCAGAAATCGATTAAACGTTCTTGGAATAAAAAAAAAACCATTTGCAAATTGAAAAAACCAAATCGAAAAACCAACCAATTTGAAAAAGCTTTAATAAAATGTAACCTTTAAACAACAATACATTTGTCACAACGAAACTACAGTACGCACTTTTTTTAAGTTTTAATCTAAAACGTTCTCGATTAAAAAGTGTTTATAGAGGCTGATTACGATTTTTGTTTTTCCAGCAACTTCCAGTGGGGCCCTACGACCATTCAACTCCGAAGCAGAAACAACCTCAATTGATTCCCGCCTGCCAACAATCGACTTTCGCACCACCGCCATCTCTCATAACTCTCAGGCCTGAGCCACCAATATCCCAGGTATATTTTCACGCGAATATGAATTATTATCGATTATATTTCGAAAATGAGAAGTCACAGATATTAATACCGTAATTACATATAATTGACTTTTTATTTGGCAATGATGATATTGCTTATACGAGTTTGTTTGGGTTTATACAAACTCCTTATTCAGCCCAGAATCATGACTACTTTTATTGCAACAAACAATGAAATGAGCGTGGGATTTGAGACAAATCGTCACATCAGCTTTGCCGTACATTTGTACTCGGTGTAACAAGCTCTGACATGTCGAATAAGTGGTTCCGTCGTATCTTTCCGTTGGCCTCTCTTCAAAATGCCAAAAGTGCAAATCTGCCGCGTTCCAACGCATTTTGTCTGGCTTGAAATCATGATCGTATATGTATATCTCGTGCATTATGGAACGAGTGCTAAAACTCATGTCGAAATCATGAACAGCATTTGAAGCAAACGACGTGTCTCGTTTGTTATAAAGCGGGATTCACCAGATGTGCATTAATTGCATCGTACGTTCGTCAGGTAGAAAGTTGCGTAATCATTCCTGACCACTTGTGACCAGTTATAATCGTTTCTTCATTTTTGTTTTAAGGACATGTGGACCCATCTATTAATTACGTGTGCTCACGTCAACTTTTTGACTGCAAATTTTTCTTATGCGGTTAGGAGCAATTACCAGCCCAAAAAATCGCTTTCTATAATATTTTTTAACGGTTGGTTCATTTATTTCCGTACTAGTATTTTTTAAATTTTCAATAAAATAATACATGTTTGCAGAAGTTCGAATATTTCTTTCATGACATAAAATTGATTTGAAGCCGACTTTTAAACGTTTGTAGGCAGTGAAATTTGTAATATTTATTGGATGGTTCTGGAGATTAGGCAGGGACGAGATCTGTATTAATATCTTCGAGGGGCAGGAGGATTCCATATTTATCTCATCAAATCTCACCACGAGACAACTGGTAAAGAATTAAAAAGATGACTCACGTAATTAATGAACGCCTCCTCCGATTAATGTAGATTTACCCCGTGACACATGAGTGCGAGGAAGATAGTTGGAATGTTTCAAACCGCAATTTCTCAAGAATGAAACGTTTGTTGTTGTTGAATAATTTAAAAAAATTTTAGTTACTGTTAATTACTTTTTATTCTATTTCGTGGCAAATTATTTAAATAAAATTTCTTTTCGTGTTCCGAACATACATTAGCTTCTCTACGATATATATATATATATAGGGCTAAAAATGAAGTTACTTGTTCGCAGACACCGGCTCCTGTTTATCACGCACAACCCGCAGCAACGATGGCACCGGTAAGCGGCAACATGAGAGGGGACATGAAGTGGCCACCAGAATCGGTGAAGGTCCAAGCCGAGGCTGAGAATAAAGCGAGATTGGACCTAGCGAAGGGACCGGCTGTCCGGCCACGAAGAGTAAAAAAGGACTACAGTGGTTTCTTCGCTCAACACGCATTGAACAGCACTTACCCAGGATATCGAGCACCACCCGGCACTCAATACTTCTCCCCCAGTTACCAGCATTAATATATCGCCCGAACCGAAGCCTCGAAATTCTTTTTATTTTCTCTAATAATCGTTAACTTTTCAATCGAGAATTTATCGAGCTATGACCAAACGAATAGACGAAACGTGCGATTTAACGATCTTTGGAGTCAGTAACGTAAAACATAAATAAATTCGCCGAGATACGTGCGATATCTGTGAAAAAGAGATGTTGAGAGAGCTGAAGGGACGTCTAATCCTTCGTCGCTTGTGAACTTCCAGCTCGAGTTAACTTTAACGCTCTTCGTAATTAACTGAACGATGTAAATACTAATTAGCGAGCTATAGATTAGCTAGCAAACGAACAGTAAAATTCACTTACACCTATTAAATGTTACATTTAATTTATAAACTTGTTGCGATTCAATTGCAAGATTACATTAGTTGGGTGTAATTTTCATATATCTGTTAAAAATTATGCCGTTAACTTCCGATTTTATTGAATCCGGGGATGTAAATTCCAGGAATAACGTGTAATTTTGACGATGCGATTGCAAGTTTTAGCACGTGCATTGAAAACAATGACAGTCGTTGTCCGTTTGTTAGATTCATAGCGAGGTTAAAAATCATATGCATATAATTTATAATTTATTACAGACAATTGGAAGTAATCTTATTCTTCTTTGGAGTTTGTTCATGTGCCTCTTATCCCTTCGCTCTTTACGCCCCGAAGCCAACTCATTCTCTTTTTTCTGCTTTTTCATTACTCGTGAGGACTAACTCGTGAATTTGTAAATCTGCAAAATGACACGACAGAGAACCGATGTACGAAGTGCTGAGAGAAAATTTGAACGGTACAAAAATCAGTGTCGAGAATATAACGATTGCCAAGATCGGGCAAGATTACTTCCGTGCTTAACTCTCACGAAGTTAGAACCGACTTGACCGACGAACGAAGATAAACGAACGGCAGGTCGAACCTATTTCGCGCCGTAATGTACAAACGTTATAATATGAGAGAATAAATTGATGTATTAATTCATTAGTTTATTGTTTTCTTTCGTTCCATGTTGATCAATCTAATCCGATCAATCGCCAGCTACCTGATGAAATAGGAATCTCTTTGGATTATTGTCTTGCGTCAGACGACCCATTCCATAAATACGCTCACTGTGAGTCATGGAAATATATAGTGATTGATATCGTGTCGAGTATTTTTATAAAATTATGTTAACGTGGCTAGAAAAGTTATGAAAATCTATCGATTTACGAAAGTAAAAAATGCAAAACACGTCGTTTTCTGGTTAAGGTAAAGAATTGCAATAGTTCGAACAACAATGTATATTTATTCCACAAAATAATAATCCGTTTGAAGTAACTTTGTTTGCGCTCGAAATTCCATGTTTCCCGAGTATATGTTATTCGTGAATAAATCATTCGTGACACACCAATGTCGTTAAATTTCGCAGTAGAGTTGGACGTAGTTCTTCAGTAGAGTTCCGCAGTTGGGCGTAGTCGTGTTTGAACACTATGAACAATGGAGAGCGCCACAAATATTCGTCAGCTAATTAGGTGGAATGTTTACGAATTGTCTTGATTCCAAACGTAATACAAATGTGTTATGTTCCCCTGGCATCTATTCGATGTGATAGATATTAACTGATTCAGAAAGATTATTATTCGACGAATGAAATGATCTTTTTTGACGAATTAATACAGCAAAGCAAGAAAATTCCGGGCCATAATTACAGAGAATACAACTTATAACTTCTGTTTCAAATTAAATGAACTATTATATTGTATATTATAACACTTAACGCGTTCGCCAATTTTCGCTTACTCGATGTTCCCAAAGCGAAACAAAATTTACGCACTTTTTTATAAACGCGTGATTTGCATAGAGAAATATATTTACTTCACAATGATCCACTGCCACGGCGTTTAGACACAAGGCATATATGTATACGATGTTTCTGTGCCACTTGATTTTGTCATCATCACCTGTGCAAGGTGAACTTTGGGGTTTTTGATAATCATTCTACAAGACTCCGCGCCACCGCATTGGTAGTAGCAAAAGAATATATATATATATATTCATCAACGCCGGTGAGTTTTAGTAAAAGCTGAAATCCCTCATAAAAGCTTCCGAAGGTAATGTGATTTTAAAAATATCTCCTTCTCTCTCTCTCTCTCTTTCTCTTGTTGTCTCTCTCTTTTCCAGTAATCGAAATATTGTCAAGGCACACACGCATTGCGAAACGCTGAAAATTTTCGTTGGAAACGTCGAGCGGTATGTGTGATTATACATCCGAAAAGTGACTCATATCACAGCGGATCTACTTCGCGAAGAAGCACTAGTCGAGGAACGTAAACGTGAAATGATTGGGACTGAAGTCGCGTCGTGCT
Source organism: Ophioninae sp. B BG-2022a (assembly GCA_030522765.1). Classification (NCBI taxonomy): domain Eukaryota; kingdom Metazoa; phylum Arthropoda; class Insecta; order Hymenoptera; family Ichneumonidae; species Ophioninae sp. B BG-2022a. The sequence continues at coordinate 16,611 of JAPYZJ010000364.1, forward strand.
CGGGCTGTCACTGAGTTTCGTCAAAATCTGTTAGATAAAAAAATATTGTTTTATGTTTACAGATTTCAATCTACGTGTAACATCTCTCGCATATTTTGTTGATAAAAAACTCCGGCAACAAGCTATGATATATGTCCCATCATTTGACTAGGTGTACCGTTGTCCCGCACGGTGAAATTAAAGCAACATGGAAACAGAGAACAGAAAATTGCCTGCTCACGCTGATTTGATCGCCATTGTTCGTTAGAATTTTCCTCGATATTGTCTTGTCTGAGTACGCGATCACGAATCACAAATTTGCGTTTCTATATCGGTCGACCGTTTAGCGCTCCTTGTCTTCTTTATGAGTTCTTTTTGTGGGGTATTGGCTTAAGTCATTAACTAAACCAGTGAGAACCCTTGAGTTTGCTGAATCGCCTGGAGCAATTTATAACGTAATTTTTCGCGCGTCTTGTACCGCGGAAGATCCAAGAGGTTGAAGCACGTGTGAGCAACCGGTAGAAAACGCTCGTCGGACATTGGTTGGATCGTTATCTGAAAAAGAATGATATTTTGGATGTCTCATAAGCTGTTGATCGAAAATCAACGAATTTCGAAAAAAGATTTCGAACCCATACCTTAATGGCTTTCATGCCTTGTATGGGGATTCTGTCGCTACCCGTTAAGAATAGCAAAAACTTTTTTTTCTCCTCGAGCGGAAGTTCGTGAAACGTTTGCCAGAAAAGAACTATGGTAGGATCGTCTCGCGAGTAATCCTCTTTGTACGTCGTGTTCTCCTCCAATTCTCTCCAATCGTAATTCTCGTTACCCACTACGACAGCCATTAATTCGTGACTATGAAATAACTCTAGAACACGGCCCCCGCATACTTTGTGAAAGCCCTCGTAGAAAGCTTGGAAATGTGGTTCGACAGACTTGTTTAGCCTGTAATCGACGTACAAATTGACAAACTCCACTCTGAAATATAATGAAAGGATAAAAAATGAACATAATCGCGATATTTCGAAGATCGATACATTCAAACTACTTACTTATTGTGTTGGGTAACTGGCTTTTTACTTCCTCCCGGGATTAGCTCGTGGACGACATTCTCGCCATAAACTTCCGTCGAAATCTCAAAATTCAAAGAAAACACCTCTTCCAAATCCGCCTCATTGTAATCTAAAAGGCTCTGTAGGCTCCTGAAAAGTTATTTCGTGCATTGAATAAATCGGGTGGTAAAGGAACGGCGTTTTTCGTGTATTAAGGCATTACTCAATGGCTATTAAATGTCACTAAAATTCCTGAATATTTGAGGAATTATAATTCTTGATAAAATAATGAGAGTTGAACTGCAGATGAATCGTAGTTGTTTCACGATTAAAGGGTCGTTGACGAAATATTCGACTGCTCAATTGTTTATAAAAAAATATATAGAAATACTAAAGGTTCACGCACCTAGCGATGGACGGTGAAATATCTTTGATGTCCGACAATCCAACAGGCTCGTTCAACAATTTTTTGTACAACGCCAGTGGGAATGGTAGGTCTATTATGATAAAATTATAGATAGCCAAACCGCACAAAACGCCGATAAGCAAGTACATAATCTTTTCTTCTAAAGATTCTTCACTAAACCATATAGTTCGAGTTTCCTCGTATTGTTTGAACATCCCATATTTCGGATCGAGTATCTCTCTGAGCAGTAGCAAGAAAAATTCTTTCTTTACGCCACCCGCGTCTTCGGCTTCTTCACCATGGAATTTCACCTGACCGAAAGAATTTTTTTCTATGATTAGCATTTAATTACTTTTTTTAAAAGTTTAATACAATTGCGCCGTCTTACTCTGAGTGGTTTTTTCAAATCGCTCGATTCGTAGTGTGACAGCTGGGCAAGCGTGTCCGCAACTAAATTGTCACGTGAAACATTCAAAGTAACGAACTGGCCATGTCGAGCGTTAACGGAACCAGCTGGGTAAGGGGCAAACAGCATATGCGTCAAAGCCCTCGTTGCAGCTTCGCTCATTGCCGAATGCATCTTTAAAATAAAGGTTAGAGGTCTTAATAAACCAAACACGTTCAACACTTTGGATATCTAACAGAACTGCAAAAGATATTAATAAATACATACCTGTATAGCTTGATCGGTTTCTAGGAGAATCGTTTTAGCCTGAGCGTCGAATAGGAATGGATAGTGACAAAAATAGATTTTCTGTTGCTGCAAGTAAAGATTGTCCCAATGAAAAAAACATCAACATTTAAGTTATTATTGAATAAGCCAGATAGTGTAATTTGACGCTAACCATTCGTGAATCTTTGTCCACCAGCCACTCGAAGTAATCCGCCTTAACATCTATCAGTTCGGTCAATTCAGGCAGATGAAACGTACCATAAGGAACACGCAAACCATTATCCGAGTTTTGATTTAATTTATTTATAAAATGTAGCAGGTCTAGAGCCAATTTGAGTTCGGCGTTTTTCACGGCAGACTATATTAAAATAATTAAAAGAAATAAAGATGATGGTGTTGATCGAATCAACTTACAATTTGCAACGTCGATATGTATATGCTCACCTGATTTTCTTGACGCTTCGATTCTTTGATGAAGTAGAGAACTAGCGATTTGTAAATGCGTATAAGACGCTGGAATATTTGTACAGGAGCTTTCGACCACCAGGAGCCTACGATTTTCTGCGCTTCGGATTTTAATCGTATAACGGCTTTGGCAAACGGCGTTTGAAGACTTTTATGATTCTCGGGCTCCGTAAATGCGGAATACATTGGTAACGTCAGATAAATTCTTAGAGATTCGACATCCGGTGGCGATGCGATAAGAGACGGTACGAGACTTTCGGTTACGCTCGTATATATCTATAGGTGCGAAGAACAGATTATTACAAAAGTCAAGACGTTCATTGATTCTTCACAGATGACCAACCAGAAGCGAGATTTTATAATCTATTGAACCTTGCGAACATTGATTCAATATCGTAACCCATAATATCATATCATAACGCAATAGCGTACTGTTCGAAATTCCCGCGAATCCCAATTTTACATCTTAATTTTATTAAGTTCGAAAGAAAATCTCACCAATTCCTTTATGGTCGTGTTCGTGAATTCAGAAATTATTCCGTAGATTTCAATGACTTGATTGAAGTCAACGCCGTGATACTTGCTGGTACATCCATAATGTTCAGCATTTTCGATCAGAAATGAGGCGTTTAAACACGCTTGACTCTTAAAAACAGTTTCGAGATATCTGCGAATAGACAAAATACCACATACACTCTTAACTACATGTGTCAAACATCCTATCAGTAAAAATCGTACAGGCAAGTTCTTTTCTAAACCGATAAAATTTCGGCAAAAGATAGCGGTTGTTATTCGGTTAATTTTCTTTTTACTGAAAAGTCAACCCACGAATCATTGGGTAACTGTAATTCAACTATTTCCCACAACGAAAATAAATCACGAATAAAAGAGAACTCGGAAAGAAATCATGGTAAAGCCTAAAAACGTTTCACCATCTGCTATACCAGATTGGAAAGCCCGAATCATATAAAACGGCGATCTACTGAAATACAAACTAACGTCATGAGATCCTGATCGATTGGTGCGCCCATCGGTATTTGTAGGCAACTCGACATCCGATTTTTCGTCACTGTAAGTACTTGCGAACTAGTGTCATACACTCTGCAATCGTCAGGCTGTATATTGTTCTGGAAATCGGTACCCCAATTTTACTAATAGAACTAGCACCATCGATGGGCTGAAAAGTTTCCCATTTTCCTTACCGTTCTTTGAGTGACTGTGGCAAAGCAGTGATCACCTCCGGTGAAAATACGCTTGATCACGCAATCAATGCTGTAATCGCTTATCGGATTATCCACTTTGCATATTGCGGAACCATTCGGCGATACCCATGGTCCCAGCACGACTTGCGGTGTCGTCACGCTTTGTGTTACACGTGTTCCCAATTGTCCAGCTCCTCCCAAGCCCCAAGCATAAACTCTGCCACGCGACGAAACCACAGCTAACATGTGCCTTTTCCCACAGGATATCTGTATATTTTGACAATTTTAATGAATATTGACATTTACGAATTACGGGTCATTTGTGAAAGAGATAAAATTCTGGAATTACTCTATCGCAAAATCGATGGATTTTTTTAAACGGTTCTTGTTACATAACGAAGATGTAATATAAATAACATATAGATGGACGTAAAAGATCCCTGCAGGTTACAGGAAGTCTTTTATTCGAATTCCTGAAATGTATATAAGCGAAAAATCGAAGCAATAAGAACGATAGTCTTACTTGAGTAACGACGCTTCCCATGAGCTCAACAACTTGACGAGGTAGTATTTCGTTGGCGTTGCTACCGTGCCCCAACTGACCATACATTCCGGCGCCGCAAGTGAACACTCCACCGTCCTAATAATTGGATCCTCATAATAGGGACGTTTGTTTGGGTGGCAGAAATGCCGAATTAACCGTTTAACCACTCACCATTGTCAAGAAAGCTGAAAAATTTTCACCGCATGAAACGTAACGAACTTTAATATTCCGCAGAGTCCTCAGTTGACACGGAAATTGAATATTTTCCGTGTTGTCGAGACCTAATTGACCAAAGGTGTTTCTTCCCCATCCGTAAACGGCACCTATTCGAATATTTCTCTCTTCTTTAATCGGTATGTTGGTATACTTGAGTTAGTGACTTTTAATTATATTGAAACTGTCTTTGATCTGTACTTGTACTGTACTTGAACTACGAAAAACGTGTACACGGACCTGATTTCGAAACGACTATACTGTGGTATCCACCACAAGCGATAAATGCGAATGGTATGCTGAGCAAACTGCTTATAAGAATTGGCTTGTTCGTCGACTGCAGATCTGGACCAAGTCCCAGCTGTCCTTCGATATTTGAGCCCCAAGCGTAGAGTTCGCCGTTGTTGGTTAGTGCTATGGTGTGTTTAACACCGCAAGTGATTTGAACAACAACACGTGTACCCAACGCTTTTACCATTCGTGGTGTATCTTCGTTCGAACTTATGGAATTCAAACCTGTTGACCAATTTTTATATTTCTCATTGACTGCATTCAATCTTCGATTGCTTAATGTTTTTCTATTTCTCATATGTACAACCTAATTGGCCCTCGATGTTACTACCCCAACTGAACAATTGGCCCCATTCGTTAATTGCCATTGTGTGACTGGCTCCACATGCGGCTTTCTTGAACACGAATGCATCTAAGCTGGGTATCAATTCTGTATGAAGAAAAAATATTCAAGGGGTATAGCTGGAAGAACTTGATTACAGATCGGCGGAGCTTAGCTTCTGAAAGGTTTACACTTACGCAACCTTTTTCTCGGCTTCTGGTGACCCAGCTGACCATAATCATTGTTACCACATGAATATATCTCGCCATCTTTAGTTACAACGACTGTATAATTTTCACCACATGCAACTGGAAACAAAGATATTGTATTTTCCAATATTTAATTTAATTACAGCAGCAATGTTTTGGAAACGTGGTACACTATCAATATTAAAATTTTGTTATTATTATGGATTAGGTACAAGTATTGTTTCAAAAATATTAACTGTTAAGCTTTCTTTTCTCGCTGTTTCGTAATGAAACATTTCCATTTCATTGTTTACTATTTGGGAGGAATCTTACTTTGATCTATTTGCATAGCTTTTTGGAAATCGATCTCTCGAGGTGTAAGTATGATTTCCTCTTCGATGCCACCCAAGCCGAGTTCACCGTGCACTGTGCTTCCCCAGCAAAACATTTCTCGTTTTTTTTCTGATGCAACGTGTTCTGTCACCGTATTAACTCGTAGGCCAAAACAGAATCGTTTTGATGGACTCGCCTGTGAGCACAATACAAATAGAAGTTAGTACGATTGGTTCAATCATAACGGTAGAATGTTTTGACTTCATGAGATACTTGCGGAGCCATAATCTATGGGAATCTAACTAACCATGATATTGTTTAGGGTTTTCATAGTTTTTTAGTTAATCGATACCGGCACTCTGTTGTTCGCGTTACCCTCGGTCATGCTGGAAAATAACATTTTGCTGTTTGGACTTTAGACTCTTGCGGGGCGCACTGACAATGAAATTGGCAGTCGCCAATTTTCAAAATTGCACTGCATCTAATTTATCTCCATGCAGTTATTCCAATCGCACGGTACCATCACGAAATTGAGAGTTTCAATATTGCGTGTTGTGGCAATCGAATGATAAAGAATATACTTGAAAAGTAGTCTCGAGAAAGAATTGACACAGATTAGTGTTTTTTTTCCAGGGGATTTTGAATTGTTTGCTGATAAAAATGACAATATTGCCTATCTCTCGATAAATGAGAATTAACTAAAAGAATCGTGGTGTCTTGTTGTCCCGAAACGTTTTCGTAATTTTACGGACAAATCGATCCTAAAACTTTGACAATTTGAAGATATGACATTTCGAGATTATGAGAGCTAAAAAGCAGCTGTCTATTTTTTTGCGTTTCTCTAAATCACATATATCATTGAATCGATCATGATAACAATAGATCCAACACTCCGAACGGTTCTAGCCTATTAAGAGTTCGAGCTTAATCGGGAGTACTACGAATACGTGCCCCGAGTGGAATACTGCAGCGATGCAAAACGACTTTTTCGTCGAAACATTTAAGATTTATCGCAGAAGCTAAGGCATGTTCGCCTCGCATTTTAGCATACTTGGTGTAATGAAATATATCAGCGGCGATCAATTGTACATCCGAAAGTTACCTGATTGTTTTGTAACTCACATTTCCTCGTTCATGACACGCACATTTCTACCAATTCATATCGCGTATATGTATAATAGAAAGCAAAAACGGAAAAATACGTTTTCCACATCATAAGTACGCGGCAGTTATGGCATTGGACGAAGGCGGCGCTCCATTCCATTTCTACATTATGCACAGTCGATAAGTGCGGAGTTATGAATCATCAGGGACAACCCTCTGAGATAACAAAGCATATATAGAGCTTGCTGATGTTTTCAAATATATTGATAAGATTATTAATTTAAAAAATGATTAATAAATTATTATTTTTCAGAAGAAATTCTCAGAGTTACGCTGTTAAGAAGCGTACATGAATTTGATGAAGTAAAAAAAACAATTGACACTAAAAACTATAAAATAATTGCACAAAATAATTTTTTATTTATGGATGTTGCGGCGATCATCCTATACGGATATAATAAGGCTCGTATCCGCCACTGCGCAGGCCCCGCCTATATGCGTCAAATAAAAATTTCCAAACACTTTTGTTATTGGATTCAGTATCGCAACTGCACTATCGACGAGCTTTGCTCGATTATTCTCTTCTCGCCTTGGTTTAAACGGAAGCAGGAAATAATCAGAAAAAAGATAAAGCAGAATATAAAAGAAAGTGTCGGGAATGAACGACAGTTTCGTCGCACTTGATATTGGTGGTGCGTTTTGATAGTACGGCCCTGCGCCACGACTACTGCTACGATGGCCGAGGAGTCCGATCCAAGCGAACGAGCGATGATGGAAAATGTGACGCAAAATGAGAATAAGGTACCGGAAAAGTGTGAAATACATTTTACTTTTATACGAGGAAGTGACATTACAGTTTATGAAGTAACGCTTTCATGGAATATCGTCGACGAGGGTGCGGGAAGGGGAGTGATCACGGGCCATCATTGCAACTTATTCAGGTGCGCTTTCGTGGGTTTTGACAGGTCAGTGCCGGAGGACCGATAGTGAATAGCGACGAGAATGAAGTCGGTGTACTTGAGTTTCAAGCGTCCCAAGTGATTTCGAGACTCGAGCAAGCTGTCGACAGGGCCGACGAGGGTGGCGGCACAACATGGAACAATCCATCAGGTTTTTTATCACAGCCGAAAACAGCCGAAGACATTTTATCACTAATACAGGCAAGTTCATGATGCATTCTTGCGAAAACATCGCTTACCGTTTTCGTCCGGAATAGCTATCTTATCGCATGTCGTTCGTCCATTTCCGTTTCCATCCAGGTCACGTGGCCCATTTTACGCGGTTCTTACAAATAATGACCCCATTTTTTTACGCCAAACTAATCGATGTTTCATGCAAATTAGTTCAAAGGACTCGTAAATGAGTTCTGATGGTTTTTTTATTTATTTTTATTCTATCTGCTATGAGAAAAGAAGTTTCTGTTTTATAATGTAATGAAATCTGCATTGCTGTCAGTGACTGTATACGTTATAATTAATCGACATGAGCAATTCGCTTGAAGCTCGCTGTAGCGTCGTGATGTTTTGACACATTTGAGGTTTATTGGGTTGTTTATATTTCAGTTCTATTCAACTGATAAGAAGCAATCGAATCAAACAAATACTTATCATACTTATTAACTTCTGACTAAAAACTCTCAATTTTCCTGGGGACTCCAACTCATTATTCCTGTACACTGGTACTTTCAATGGATATGTAATGCAATTGTATCAAAAACACGATCCTCTAATAAATTTATTTTTCATCAAATTTAATCCAAATTTTCCATGCGAAATATCAATTTTTCAAAAATAGCATTGCACAATACATTGTTTGTGAAACAGTACAATGACTAATAAAAATTACTAAATTCGTATATCCTTTTAGTATGATAACATTTTTAACAGAGCTGGAATAGTGTTGACACACTAAAACCCTGGAGCTCAACTTATTGAAAGATTTTTACGTTTGCGGTGCACAGGATCTTGTCATACACGAAGATTCGCCACAACCGAACGAAGATGGTAGCGTGGAGGGAGCACCGAGCCGAATAGCGAGCCTGCCACCGCTGAGCGAAGCGGCAAAATTGGCTCTTGTAGTACACTCCGTTTCTGCTTATGCCGTTGCTTTACCGAGGCCTCACGCTCAACGTTTGGCAGGGCGTCTGGCTGCCGACACAACGAGATGGCTCAGTCACATATTTCACTTCGTTGATTGCGCCTCGTCCTTTCACGAGGATCATCTGGAGGGTTTGGTACGAGTTACCAGATTGGCGCTTCACAGAAAATATCCGCGTTACATGGAGGAAGGTTTCACAGCTCTGGCCGCATCTCCCCCCTTGATATACAGTTCAGTCGCGGCTCCTCTGGGGGTTGTGCAGCATTTGTGTCGTCAGGTAACGAGTCTCAACGAAACATGCATTATTGTAGAATTTTTATAATCTCTTATTAGCACTGAAATGATTAGTAAATTCTGAATTGGAATTATTATCATGTTTCGATTTTGATCAATAGTCTTTTGAGTACGACGTACATCATTGAAAATCTGCATAATTTTACTGTCATTATAATGCTCGATCAGCGAAGCTGACCCGATATCGTGATTAATATTCCTTGCTTCTTTGTATCAATCAGCTCTCGTTGCCGCTGTATTGTGTTCGGCCTATTCCACACAACACAATGTTCGGATCCCCGCAAAGTATGGATGTCTCTGCTCTCGAGCGTCGATTGGCGGAGGATAGCCAATCTACCGGTGTGACACCCCTTTTGGTCCTCGCCGAAGCTGGCTCCGTACTTACCGGGCATTGCGACAATATACCTCGTCTCCGCGAGATATGCGACAAATACAACGTCTGGCTCCATTTGCGAGGACATTCGTTGGCTGCTCTCGCATTAAACAATTTTACAAAAGATCTGGTATATTTCATCAAGAAAGTTATATTCAACAAAAAGGCTTGTTTAATCGTAATATTCGCACAGCTATATTCTATTCTCTAATTTTTCAGCCCTCTAAGATTGCAGATAGCATTACACTGCCTGTCGGCGTCTGGCTGGGTATTCCATCATTGCCAGTAGTTGTATCCTTTATTAAGAATTTGTTCTAAATTTGACGAACTTTCTTTTTTCTTCTATGTGAAAAACATTCTGACCAATTGAAAAGTTCCGAACGTTTCCTTAACGATTGGTTGTGTAGACATTGTACAGATTGACGGATACGAAAGGTGGCAGACCGACACAGAGGGACACAATGTTATCGCTCGTCTCCGGCTTGATGGCAGATTCGCTGTCGAGAAGATTACCAACTCTGCCTCTATGGGCTGCCTTGCAGGTTCTAGGTCGCGAGGGTATACAGAATAGGTTCAAAAGGTGCTTCTACGTCATCGAGCAGTTGTACAATAAAATTAAAAAATTGCCCTGCATCAGTCTGCTCGTAAGTTTATTTTCGCTTTTCTCTGAATGTTCGAAGCACAATTATGCGTCGCGAAAATATGGAAATTTGTCTTGTTTTGGCAGAGCCAAGTGCCCGGTGGTGAGACTGGAGCATACACGATAAACGATCTCTCCACGACCCCGATAAATAGTCCTCAGCTGTTCGAAATCGTAGCCAGCGCCGTGGTGTTCCAATTCGTGCCAGCCGGTCGCGATGCCCAATCAACGGAGCGCGTGCCGCCGTATTATGACAATCTCAACTCTTGGCTCGGACAAATACTGCAGCGTGATATCGTTAATGTGCAGATCGAGCTTTGCGAGATCGAACAACACGGTGTGGCAATAAGAATTTGTCCTCTCGAAAATCCTGAGAGACCGCCGTCTGAGGAAGACATTGAAAATGTCGTTGCATGCCTCGAACAGCAAGTTGTAAGAATTATTTCACATATTGTTCTTCTTTTCCGATCAACGTACGGCTACGGAAAGTTGATTTTGATTGAGATCATTTTTTGAGCTCACACTGTGTGTAGAGTATTGACCAAGTCATTTTTATTTTCGGCAGACCTATTCGCTCTTTTCTATTATTCGCTTGATCTTCTTGGCTGAGGAAAATGCTAATAACAGAGAACAAAGAATCATTCTTTGAAAACTAAGCTCGTTTCGCTTGTTTGATTCACTCTAGGAAATCTTAATAGCGACGGTCGAGCACAAAGACACCTTCATTCGCCTAGTCTCCGAAAATGATTCTCTTCATCTCGTGGATATGCCTGGCTGGTCAGGCCTTGGTGGAGTGCGTTACGCTCCGCCAACATGGATTCACGTGATGACCGACCAGGCGAAAGAGGAATTGAACAGACTTAATATTCAGCTAGTAGAGGCTCTTCAAGCTACTGATGTGGCTTTTTCGGTTGGAACGGGTGCTGATGGGCTTGCTTGCGTTTGCTTCGGAATGGTGACGGAGGACACAGGTAATTCGAACAAAATTCTATACGTTTACGTCTTAACCTTATTCCGAAGGTTTGAAACTGTGTTCTTCGCTGATATCTATAAATCCGCACAGAATGCACGTTTGCAACAAAAGTGCTGGGTATATTCCGTTGTCATTGATTATTCAAGATATGTTGGTTTCAAAAAACGGCCAAAGATCCAAGACCTCCCTTGTTCTCGGATAAACACTAAAACCCTCTTTTTTGTTACAGACCTTGCTGAGTTATTATCGTTGGTACTCCAAGTTGGTCAAGAAGTTGAAGCGAGCTCGAAACTTCTCGATACGATGTCGGAAGTGGTGAAGCGTGGTATTGAAGCCGCCCAAACAGATTTGGAGCGCGAGAACGCTGAAAAACTTTGGCAGGAAGGTATCTTGCGTCACGTGCCGGTGGTTGGAACGTTTGTCAATTGGTGGAGTCCACCCTCCAAGGAGGCCGGTGTACGTGGACGCAGTTTGAATTTGCAAGCTGGTAAGAGTGCGTACATCAATGTTGAATTCATACATCCGCCATGTCCTCGTATCGATTTCAGTTTTGCTTAGCTAGTTCTTTCTTCGTAACTTGCGTGTAATGTCTGACGATACATTTATGAATATTAGGTGTCGTCGAGAGCACGGAGAATATATACAAGTACCACATGCAACTGCAGCCAAATTCGACCAACAGCAACGGTTCGGGTGCGCGAACACCACCGCAGCCACTCGTACAGACTCCGGTAGGCGCGGGAAGCCAGAGTCATAGTCGATCGTCCAGTCATTCCAGTCTTCAGAGCGGCAAGAGCACGCTATCGGTAATAGCGAACGCAACGCCACAGCCATCGACGAAGGAGCCACTCGGCGATGTGCGCTCGTAGTAATTTTTTCAAAAATTCTCATTTGATAGTCGGGAAAGAGCATAGTTCGAATTAAAAAATCATTCGGATGAAAAATCGGCTTCTTAATCAAATCAGTCTTCGAAGTAATGCGACGAAAGTATTGTTTCGTCGCGACTATGAAGATTGGATAAGACTATTAGTCGTGCGTTACGTTCGTCTAACGTATCCTCAAGGCCCGGAATTTCAAGATGGCAGGTAGTATTGTTGTATAAGGGTTATACGTTAACTTTACACGGAAATCCAAGCGCGTACAAAATTTGAGGAATAAAAATATCTCTAGGAAGTCTAATCCTTTTTTAATTCGCTAATATTTTTATCCAATATTTGGATCGTGTACCGAGTTGATTGTTTCGAAAAGTCAAGCCTTCGCGATTTTTGATATTTCGAATATTAAGGGCTGGAATTAAACACTGACTGTGCCTGATATACTTTCATTGGCCCGGCCTTGTACGCTAAGGCGCTAATTTGATATACCAACAGAATGGAAGAATGGTCTAGAACCACTATCTATTTGTACAGGGCCCCCTCGCTATGAATGAAGAAAATATGTAGTCGCTAATAGATAGATGACACAATATTGAGGCACATTGGTTACTCTTGACATGACAATTGGAATTGCACCCGATCGATCGAACTGATTATCAATGTAGTGAGCGTGGCATTGTTGGTTATGCCTCGAGACGCTGATGTGGATGGGGTTGATGGTTCAACAGATTCTGCCATTTTATACAAGGGTATATACTGGTTGTAGGAAACTGGTTGGATCTTCCCCATAGAATATTGCTTGTTCCCGTGGAGATTCCGCAGCCTCATTCACCAGTGTCAGACGTTTTGTTATAGACTCTGCACCCTCTCTCAAAGACGGCATTTTTTTTGCAACACGCGGAGAATAACGTCAGAGACACAATCAACGTTTCTCGTACTGATTATTGAGTGTACACTCAAGGTGGTGTCAGGGCGATCGATAAGTCAATCGGATCAATCCGAAAGTACTGAGGCGAGAAGGGAACTCCGGCCTTGACAGTCATTGATGTGGGCAAGTGTACATGGTGCATCTTATAGATTCCATCTGGTGGTCGGGATATTGATAAAATGGATGACATCTTCCTGGAGTGTATTGGTGAGACGAGAAGGCCGGGTAATTTGGACCCAGGCTGCAGGGTTGATGAGTTTCAGGATTCTGAGCTTGCTAATTTATAAAAAAAGAAATGAATGATATATTTAATTTTCTTTACGTTTGAAACTTATATCGTAGCGTTTGGCTGTTTTCAGTGTTTAGAGAATTTTTTTTAGTTCGCGAACCAATGCTGTGGATTATACATTAAACGATAATAGTCCGATCAACGAGTTCATTTATTGGGTCGATTACGATCGTTTTCCAAAATAATTAATTCCAATTGGTCACGCTTCGCATCGTTACAGCATTAGAGGGAATTAAAGCCAACCAAAATTGTATTAAACATATTCATTATGACGAGAGTTGCCATACAGCGCGATAATTATTTATTTTGGTCCAACATTTATTGTCCCCCGAGGGGAATATAAAATTATTTGATATTGAAAGAATTATGGTTTCGCATTGAAAAATAAACAATTTCATATTCCCTCGATAATTGAGTTTCCTTTTGGATATATCGACTTTTAATAATTTTACATTCAAGCTATGCTCATTCCCGTTTTCAACTGAGACGAAATTTTATTTAGAAAAACGTTTCCTTTATTCTACATAATTTTTCGAGCTGTGAGAAATTATGAACATTTGAAGTCCTATAATAACGGAACGCTTGGCGATAATTGAAGCCGTAAAAGAATGTGTAAACTCCCCACCGACGTTTTGCTACATTGAAAAAGAAAAGCGAATTTAAAAATTTTATCTCGTATTCTTTCGTTAGTTATTTCATTATAATGTTTTCTCGTGCAATCTCTTTATTGTCGATTTGACATAACAAACTCGGCTAAACTTTGCAACCTTTGTTTCCTCTTACAGTATTGATCGCGCGAAGACCCTTGAACCTTTCTATTTCTTACTTTCCCGCAATTAAGTTTAGGATTTGTTCTTTCGAACGTGAAAATACACATTTACGACACGTCAGCACTTCTAGAAAAGGAACAACGATAGAATTGACTTCACTGTTACTCGAGAGGTGTTAAAGAGGCAAAAAGGGTTGTTGGATTTATTGAGGTGTTGGAGATTTTGAAGCTTTCGTGACAGTTACAAAAAACGGTTATTTAGGGTTTTTCAAAGATGAGTTTCGCGAATGCTCATTATCTACTTTTCGCGGTGTTTCGTCACACATCGGAACTCATGAAGGCAAAAAGCTATCGCTTGAAATAAAAACAAATGAACGATGAGTTTTTCACGTTTTCGATCATCAAAGAGAATGAAGCTTAAAACGGATGAATTCGAAATATACGAATCTGTATAAACGCCCGTATTCGTTACGAAAAGTGCGATTATAACGAGAGAAAAATAAGCTAGTAACGTTTTGAGCATTATTCCATAGCCTATTTAAACTGCCGATAAAATTATGAGCGAAGTATTTATGTAAAGATGAACCCGAACGATACTATTTCTTGAAATAACCTCCTAATTATAAGAGAATTTGAGAGAAGAAAACTCGAATGAGTCAGCACGCAGAACTCAATTTTGGCATAATTTTGGTATATTTTGTGGTTGTTTAAATTCAAAGATTTTTTACTGCAAATTGGAAGAATTCAACAACACTTTTCTTCTACATCCTTTTTCGATTTTTGATGTGAATCGCGTTTATCCTTTTCCCGAAAAAGCACAATCAAAAAGTTTTACGATCCACCCGATACTTTTGAATATAAGAACGTTGAAAGTCTATAGTTTTGAAAAGTTGCGTTCAATCATTTCTTTTCTTTCATTCAAATACTTCAATTACGACCTCTTTCTTGAGCACAAATGTCTATGCATATTATAAACATGTGATATAACGAAAATAAACACATACATACACACATACACAAACACACGCTCGCAAGATGATTTGTGATTACTTCGAGTATTAAAAGTCGCCTTACTAAGTCGCTTTCTTGCTTTTCCCTTCTCTCGTTCCTTGTCTTCGAGCTTATGAAAGGTTTTGGACGGAGCATGTGAATTTCTGAATTATCCGTACTAGACATTACGAACTATCAGGAACGTAAAACAACACCTGGTTGAGAATAATTCAAGCCGAGAGATTACGACATCGTATAAATCGTTTTACGAGAAAAATCTGGGCCTGTTGCTTCTGATACACAAGTAGACAAGAAACGGTAGGTTCATGTGGTAACAATGCGGAAGAACGTTCGAATAATATCGAAGGAAAATTCATGTGGTCACCTCACAATGAATTCATATTTCGCGAGCATGATCAGGACCTCAAATAAACAACGCAATACACAAAAGAAACCACATATTTGCGTTTGGATAAATAAAATAAATAAAATTATACATTTGAATATACACACATTGTTGAAACTTACCAAAAGGTAAAACATAATAATTTAAGCCTGTATGTATATTTATGTACCAACTGTTGTAATAAAGTATTGCTACCGCATTAATGATTATAAAAATGACGAAAAAAAGTGGACAACTCGTTATTCGCCTAGACGTAATACCCGTGTTGAACCAACACCTGGTCCACGAGTGGGACTCGTGATATGAAGTTTGGTGTGAAAATTTGTATCACGAGTCTGACTCGTGAAAGTTGGGTAAGGGCACGACCCTTTGCGGTCGGTGTCCCCGCAGCGCGGACATTTTTAATTCGTCGTAGAGTCGATTAAAATGACTTAATAATAAAATTGATGGATTACATCGTAATTCAACTCGTTCGGTCGACTCACGAGATACTAATGTATAATTGTTCAGAGAATTTAAACGATATTAATACATTGAAATGAATTGGATTAAATTGAATCTGTCGACCGCAAAGGGTTAACGAATCAATCCTAACTAACGAAAGATATATGGTTACAACAATAATCATTAACAAATTCGTATCCGGTATCATTTTATTCGTTCTTTTGTAAATTTTTGGAAATAACAATTATCCTTTCTCTATTCATGAAGCCACGCATACTAAACGATAATACAAATCTTATACACATACTGCCTCTCGATCTCTTTTTCCTTGTTGCTTTGCTCGCGTTTTTCCTTCGCTCTGCCACTTTACTGCTGATAGCCTCTGCGCACTTATTAAATAAAATATACCATCCCGTTTTTTCGCATCAACGAAAATGATAGATGATAATATAAATTATAACCGTTAAGAAGAAACACTCGGATCTTGCGTATATTTGCGATAGTTGAGCCGTGGATAAAAAAAAGACTAATTGCTCATGTCACCTAGTAAGCTGCTTTTCGTCTGTTTATCTCATTTTTTCCTACTTTTTTCCGAGTTTTTTCATTGTCAAAAGATCATCAACTGTTTTGATTAACATATTTAATTATTTCGCTCGATCGGTTGTTCGCATATGTTAATTCTGAAGAAAAAAAGAAAAAACGAGGCTCTCAAGCCAACATCAAAGATCCCGACATTGATGCAAATATACTTGCCGCCTATTATTCTTTGTTACCTTCATCCCTGTGAGACTATACACAAATTTCTGGAGATATTTAAATTTTCGCGAAACACTTACACGCTACGATTAATAGTCTTCTCGATAACCGGTTACCGGTTATTTTTTTCTCGGTCGTGCTTCCTTTCTTTTGCTCTCTTGGGCACACGCAAATTTTTGCACACTCTTGCGAGCATTAACACGTAGAAATGTTACGAAATTTACACGAAATGAAAAGTATTCGAAAAGTTATTGCGACGGTCATTCATACGAGTAAAAAATCGATTTAAGATTAACCGCTCGACTTGGGACGAATTAACGAACCGTCTACAGATTTATTCAGGTCGTATGGGGATTATTGAAGAAAAAAATGAAAACGTTTGTTTGTCCCGAAACTTGTACGATTCTCGTGCAGAATACTGTATTGATCCCGTTGCGTATCTCGTGGCAGTCTTTCGACGATAGACCATCGATTTTTTTTTCGTGTGCGATTTACATTACTCGTTATAACAATATATACGTGGTGTCACCGGTACATTCTGAAGCATTTGGCTCGATCGATTTCAGCAGTCGATTCGGCAAAGACGAGCGATCGGAATCTTTACAGTGACTGGATTACGATATCTACAGTCTTGACGTTTTAGGCAAAGTACGAAAAGAAAAGAAAAGAAAAATTCCAGTTCCTTTAATTATGAAAAAATTATGCTTATTTTGAGAAGTTTATCTCTTTTCTTTCGGCAATTAATTGAAAAGTAATCGAAGTGTATTTTTCGAAAAATTAGGAGCTCATATATATTTATATACACACATACACGCGATTACACCAGTAATTGCAACACGGTGGACGCGAGTCTCGAACGATTTTTTTTGTTTCGTTCCAATCGTGTTTTTCTGGTCAAACGAGTATAAAATTGAAATAATCGTGTCGAGTGAGCGTTTTTTTGTTCATATTCACAAAATCGTGGGCTTATTCCGAAGCGTTTGTATTGAGCACTTTTTTTCACGATAAACATCTCCCGATATTCAAATGAAGAAATCGAACGTCTTTATTCTAAATGTTTGACAAAACGTCGTGGTATTTCGAAAAGGTTCGATTTCTATAACGTTTCAACAAAGTCCTCATTCCCATTAATATCACTTCGTATTAGAAACTCATGTTTTCGCGCGACGTACAATTATCGTATCGAGTTTACAAAAATTTGTCATTTTTCGTCGATCCATTAGATGGAATTGATGATTCTTCGCGATAATAGACCACTCATTTGACCAGTTCGTATCACTGAACAATTCAATAATTATCCTACTTACAACGAAGGATAAAAGTTCTGGATACGCTTCACCAGCTCGTCGTATCACCGTACATTACTTTTACCGATCCACATACGAGTATTTTGACGATCTACGCGGCCAAAATTATTTTATGTTCTTATTCTTTTCTAAAGCATATAACTTAAAAGAAAAAATACTTTTTGTGATTTATAAAGCTTTATTACTAAATATTCACTATCACTATATATATAATATTTTCCAGAAAAATGTAAAAAAAAAATCAGCCAAGTTTGCTTTTCATTAAAGATAAATATTTTTGGCCGCGTAGATTAGCAAAATACCCGTATGTGCGATCCCAACGCAATTTTCTTTTCATTATTTTTTCGTATTTTTCTTATCTTCTAAACAAAAGTTCAAACGCAATCGCGTTCGACGCTACATTAAGATAAATTTTTGTCGTTTATTCGATAATTTATTGTGTAACTTGTGTGTGTTCATTGCCTTCAGCTATAGTGAGAAGTAGTAAATGTCCAACAGCGTTGTAAATAACATTACAGGAGAAGGAGAATAGTCGTTCGTTCTGCAAACCTCGCTGACTTTTCGAGATCGCGAGAAACGAACGAAAGCAAAATTATTCAGCCAGTTCGCGACGAATTTGGCAAGAGATCGATGCTACGATTGTTTATTGTTCCTTTTTTGAAATCTCTGTTCCCGTCCAACGACGGTAAATACACAACGTTATTTACTGACTAGGATACTATTATCATTCGTACACTTCTATCCTTTATTTTTCCTTCGACGCTCTCGTCAAAGGCATGTAGAAAATCGACATAACTCACAAATATTCGAAATTCATTTTTCTCGTCGGTGATTGAGTTATCAATGAAAGATCGAGCATCAGTCTCTTTAAAATTTACAGATGTTGATGCTTTTATTTCGCGATAACAAATGTTCCATTCTTGAGATATCGAGTTTTACAAATTTCGACTGTCTCCCACGTGTCACGTGGTACATATTCTACATGACCTTCAAACGCGTCGATAAACGAAAACATCGAAGAAAAAGGAACAACAAAAAAGAAACAAGGCTATCTTCAGTTTCTCTCATTTGTATAACTGCGTGTGTGGAGACTCGACGATCTGGCAATGAGAAGTCCTTAAGTTTAATTAATGTACTAGCTCTTTAGCTTTATATATCCAAATTTCTACGTCTCAAACCCTTATTCTTTTCCATGCTCCCGTCTCTCAATCTGTCTTTCCTCCTCACCCTCCCCTCGCAATAAATATTACAAGTATTTACATCGGATTGCCCGTGTTATTCCACGCTACGTGTAATTAGGTTTGATCTAAAACGTTTCTCGAGTGAAAAACACATCCGGGAGGATATCCTCCGGGAAATTACAATGTCTGCCGTAATATCAGTTCGGCCTTTGATAAAGAAAAACAGAAACAAAAAAAAACGGAGGTTAATCCTGAAAGATCTAACGAGTATCGAGTTTACGAAAAATGCTCGTGGAATGGCACGACGTTTGTCCTCTACTAAACATATGACGAGATTTCATAATTGGTAGAAAAAGACACGAAACTTTCGTGAGACTGGAAGATTTGCGAAATTATTTTCCGTCCAGCATTTCCAGTAGTGGGAAACAATTGAAACTCCTATTTGAAAAAAAGCAAAAAAAGGACACGCTTGAACGTACATCGACTTTAAAATTATCACACTTTACATACGTCTAATCGTTTGTTAATCTTAGGAATTCTTTTTTTTTTGTCTTACCAATTATTTACAGGATTGGTGATCGAATATTCGGCACGAAACACTTTGCTACGAAGACGTTTCCCGTTTCGTTGTGAAAGCCCGAAACCCGATCGCGACTCAAAAAAAAAATCTTTATTGCCCGGGAATAATTCTTTCCCCTCACCCTTTTTTTCTTTAAGTGTATCGAGGACGAATGATAACGCAAACAAAATGAAAAAAAGGTTGTCCTTCGCTCGTTTGAACGTCTCTAAGTCGCGATAAAATGCGGATAGAGAAAGGGGATAGAAAAGCCGTCGGAATATTAGGTTTGTACTTAAAATCTTGTTTATGCCTGAGCATTGGCAGTATTTCCGTTCGTTTGTAAATCCGAGTAATACGAATTAAGATTCATCGAGGCCGTTACTCGAGGCCCTGTGATACGGATAAACTTTTATAAATATGCTTATTTTCATTGTTCTGTGTTTCTTTCGTCTCATTATTCCACTGACAATCGTTCGAAAACTCCTTATCGCTTTGTAAAAAAAAAATCGAAAGGGTAATTAGTTCTAGCAATAATTTATAGTCGTTTATCCATCGGCCGTACATCGATTAATGTGTCCCCTGCATTCCATACGAAACATGCTCGTTTTAAGGACACGTGGAAGATCGACATAACCTCACAAATTTTCGAAATCTGTTTTCTCATCGACGGTTCATTTACGATAAAAAATGTTTCATTGAGAAATCGAGGTTTAAAACATTTCGACTGTCTCTCACACTCACGTGCCACGTGGTACATCTTCCACGTGTCCTTAAGAGGGATTTAAGTATCGTACAACACGTCTACAATGTATCGGGCACACGACAGATTTTTCTCACCTATTTTCATCGTCTTAACATTACTTTGTGAAAGATCGCTACTACTATATTATTCGTAGTTTATTTCGTGTTTTAAGCGCCCTTTGGAAAGTGTATCGAAACACGAAATGCCTTTGGACATAGAAATTTAGAAGGTCTAATCAATTCCATATTTGAAAATTACCACCATCAACGCTTATACGTGGGTATGCTATTGGCTTGATTCCTACTGAACATAATCCTGAAAACAACGAAATCAGCACACCATTCGCCAAGTAAAGTCTGCGATTGAGAAACGACTGTCCGTTGAAACGTTTATGCCAGCCGGTGGTTGTTATAGCTATGAGTTCGAGTGATATTGTACCCGCACAAAATTTAGGGCAGAATTTTGCCGATCGTCGTTGTTAATAATCATTTTCCACAATGTTCCAGACAACATTTTTAACACAAATATGCATGTAAAAAAAGGTACCTGGTTTATTTTTTTACCAATGAAAAAGATCAATGTTCGTTTGAGTGAATATCTTGATTATTCACAGGTTTTTTAACAACTCAGTGTTTTGCAATATTTTTGTGCTTCGCGAAATATTTGAAATTTTCAATAAACCGTAGGTCCCGTTGGAAACATAAAGAATAGCGAATTCGCAAGTTTGGGGGTGACAGTAAACAGGCATAGAAAGTAAACGCATCGGGTTTCAACGTTCGGGGATCGATCGCGATTCCTTTTTTAATGTAAAAGATATATATATATATATAAAAGTGTCTTTTGGTATCCCTCTCACTTTCATTATCAATATGCTCGATGAATTTCGCTTTTTTGAGTGGATCTCACTCACTGATGATACTAGCGTGCACAATCTCCGTTTTCCCTTAATATTTTTATAATGAAAAAGATGAATGTGAGATTCCTCGATTTGTGCTTAGGCTGCTAATTAGATCCTTTCGCTTGATTTTTTTTATTTTAATTCGTTATACGGCTGATCCGCGACAATGCTCGAACAAACGGCATACGTATAAAAAATGTTAGAAAAAAATCGATCATCGAACTTGTCGCTGTCTGACGATCGAAATACGTTGTACATCGAACGTTTTTGCGCTGTTGCTTCGTGTTCTTCCTTTCCCACGAAAAGTAAAACTGTTTTCGCGTGAATTCATTGGCGATCGATAATATATCGAAGATCCACGCGAACCTCTCTTTGTGTTTACCACTATGTTGTTTCGTGCAAAATAGGCGAAGGAGCGTGGTGTACAGTTTCAACGAAATATCGAGCCTTGTGAAAAACATTATTGTAAAATGAAAAGAATCGATTTTTCGTAAGCCGCGCATCCGCGCCATGGCCGCTATTGAAATACCCGTTTCAGAGTGAACGATATCCACGCGGTTCGACACACCAGCTCGATGACTAACAGAGCCACTGAGATATCCGATCTTCTCGACCATTCTAGTATAATTCTCTCGAAAAGAGAAGAAGTATAAACAAAAGAAAGAAAAAAAACATTTTCGTCTCTATCCGAGATATTTCCCTTTGGTTTCGCTGCTTTTTGTGTATTTTCTTCTTCGAGAGCGCTTGAACTTTCAAGAGTCGTGCGTTAGCAGGGCCTCCCTCTGGTCCGCTATCGTATTCCAGTTCACGCTGCTTCGTCCGACGTTTTCGATTACAGTTCAGTTACAGCGTAGAGGTTAGGATCGCTACCCTGAACCTGACTGAGCGTCGGTAGCGCTGCGGTTTTTTCCTGCCTCGCTTGCGAGCGGTTGTAAGTACCGTACATGTTTGGCACCGCGTTGTTCTGGGCCGTGCCGTTGAACTGTCCGCGCGTGAAATTCCGGTCCAACGTTCTGACCTGATCCTGTACCTGATCCTGGATACGTATGTTAGGCGCTTTGTTACGGACCAACGAACGAAACTGATTCATGTTCGTTTGAGATCGCGACTCGAACTCCCACGTTGGTTGAGCCGATGGATTCGGTGGCAACGGACGATTTTGATTCCACGCGGGTGTCGGCCCGCGCTTCAGGCTCGCCAAATTCTTCGGGTCAAGGGTCTGGGTTTTTCGTGAATCTTGGAATGTAGCGAGATGCGCAGGTCCGTGGGAATTGTGAGACAGGGTGCCAGTGAACGACGCGACGCTCGGTGTCCACGGCGGCTCCCGACCTGTTTACGATCAAACGAGAACATGTTCAGAACACGAATATGTGTTATCACCGAATCGTAGTTTATCGCTTGTAGCCCTCTATCGAGGCGAAACATGACGCGTTTCATTTTTATTCGAACAAGACGCTTCAAAGAAATGTTTCCTTCAACGACTTTTGTTTCAACCGAATTTCATTTAGTCGCGATTTTTTATTGAAAACTAAGCCAACGATGAGACAAACGGATTTCTCTTTGGCGGATGTCACGTCGAAAGTATTCTAGTTACCAGGTCCCGAGGGGGCGTGCCCTCAGTAGAAGTCACTCGACTCCAGTGTCTTGCATTGTTTGCTCAGAGTCGCGTACTGGCCAGGTTGATCTCCAAGTCCAGCGCGGTGTTCAGCTCGTCCACTCGCCGACTGCTGATTATGCTGAGCAGATTTGTGATCGCCGGCTGCTCCGCTACCATTGACACCCCCACCTCTGTAAACGGGAATGCCAAAAAATAAATAATAAAGTCACTGCGTTCGCTTTCCGCTTAGCCACGTGACAACGTATACAGGCATGGATAAACGTGTACTTGTACGCGGGTACATGTACGATGACGCTTCTATCGCTAAAACACTATAATTATTATTGCCATGTCGTAAGTGCGATCGCTAATCGGACTTTGCCAAGGAAACCACAACGGTACGAGTGTCACATAGAAAGCCACGTTACGTGTACATCATTTGGTTGGAAAAATTCGTTGAACACCAATCACGCTTGACGAAACAAATAAACAAATAGACAAAAAAACGACGTTTGAGATGAGAAAGAATGTTTTTCGAAACCGTAATAATATATGCATGTATAGACAAATTGAACGAATAGTTCATAGTTGAACTCCCTAACTCGAATCAAGTATATGTGGAAGATCGGCATAACCTCACAAATTATCGAAATCCGTTTTTTCAATGACGGATTAAGTTTTCAATAAAAAATTCCGATCATTTAATTGTTTCTTTCTTTACACAACGGACCTTTTGGTTGTCTGAGTGAGCAAATCGACTGTTGAAATTGTTCAATCAACTCGTCCGCAGTCACTGGGGATCTCATACAGTTCAACATCACCGAAGGTGGGAAGAGCTATACGAAGAGGCGATAATTTCTGAATGACAGTCGAAATACTCTGTGTGGGACAATTTTCCTTGATCAAAACTTATATTCCAAAAATAATATTGTATCTCGCAAGTGTCATCAGAAACTATTGAAAAATGGAATAATTGTAATATCGAATGAAAAGATTGTTTTTTCCATTTTCTCGATCAAGATTGTGTAAACTATTTGATTGTATTCGACTTGTTACATTGAAGCAGCTCGCTTCCATATTCTCGTATGCAAAGTGGATTGACCCGCGTTTTTTGAGGCAATTAGACCAGTGGTGTTCGTCCGGCAAGGATCGGGCTAGCTTTTAGCTCGCGTGCCCAGCGTAGAACTTTGCGAGAAAAGAGTGACTACGGAGGGTTGAAAAAAGAAGAGCATATGAAAGAAAAAAGAAACATGCACAAACTTTAACATGCTCTCGTGCAGCTGACGTGCTCGAGCTGTTGCAGTAGCGTAGGACGGCGGGGGCGGCGTTAGCAGGAGAGGCTGCTTAATTATATTGTTCGTGCCATGAGCATTCGTATTAAGAGGAGGGGCTGTAGGCGGGTACGACCCTTGGCCACGAAGAGTACGAGCTGCAATGGCCTGCGAGGCGGCGGACGGTGGCAAGTAAGGATCCTGCTCGTCGACCTGGTGGTAATCTCTTCTGGAACATATTTTGCATAGTGGATTAACTAGGCAAACGAATTATTCTGTTCTTCCGTAATAATCGATTTCTCAATTTAAAAAAAAGCTTCATTTTTATTTTAACCTGCAATTGTTATTTAACTGCATGGTGATGATAGAAAAATTGAATTCTCAATTATGGTTGTTATTTGAATCTGAATATTTCGATCGTAACTTGTATTTTTAAATTATTATTTCAAAATGTATTATTCTATTTTTCATCTTAATGTTTCAATTTCAATTGAATTATTAATAATGAATAAAGTTTCAATTAATAGAATTATTATATTATTATGCGTCCGGATTTGTTATTATGTTCCGGAATTATTATATGTCCGGACTTGGTTATTCCGAATAATCGAGGCTCTCTGTACTCGTGTTTACCTGTGCGCAGTAAACACGAGCATTGAAAGAAAAAAATGTATCGATCAATTTCATGGTTTTTTCTCGTACCGTTTTCTAATGTATATCCACGTGTGAGAATCGACCCAGACGAGAACAGTGAAGATGAGACCTGCGCCGAGACTGGCTAATAACATAAACGTCAGTCCGTACCTGCAGTGATAAATATGTCGAAAACGTCAATAAAAAATGTCGATAATAAGGGAAACACTGTTTGAAAAATATTTGACACGTGTCGATTGGAAATGGAGAAAAAGTTCCACATGTTCTCTCGGACACGTAGAAGATCGATGTAACCGTAAAAATGCTCAAAATAGTGTTTTCTCATCGGCGTTTAATTTATTTACGCAAAATCGAGCATCAGTCTCTATAGAAATAAAAAGCACAGAGTTTGATACTTTTATTTAACGATAAAAATGGTTCGTCCTTGAGAAATCGGGGCTTAAAAACGTCGACTATCCGTTTCGCACTGGAGTGTAACGTGGTTCATCTTCTACATGTCCTTAACGGGTTACACGCAGTTAGAAATTTATAAAATAAAGTAAAAATATGTGAGTACATTCCCTGAAAATTTCAAATCGATCCAGTGAATATTCCCACAAATATGTAAGGACGCTCGGAGCGCTACAAAATAAGCGCCCGAAACTTGAAACGTGTTTTTCGCAAAGCGATGTTTTTAAAGTCGGTGAGCACGGTTTCTAAAAAACGGCTCCACCGATCGGTCTGCAATTTGAACACAACTTTGTCAGATATATTCTTCAGGTACTGATCAAAGCAATAACATTACCAAAATTTTTTACTATTTTTATTCAACGATTTAACGAAGAAAATTTGGTCGAAAATCGAAATTGTTTCTTCCGGAACCGAAATTTCGTAAAAAAATAAAATTTCGACTGTTTGATCGATAAAATGAAATGCTTTTCCAGAAAGAGATCGTGAAAGAACGAGGTTTTTGGCCTTGTAACTGCGTACAACCCGACAAGGTTGAAAACCAGGAGTTCGGATGAACGCTGATAAAGACGTTCACCCGGAATACTCACAGTCCCAGATGGCACAAGCTTTTAGCCGCGTGAACGTACTGCTTGTGGAGTGGTTTGCAATCTAGAAGAGTGGCAAGGCCAGACATGAGAAGGTCAACGTTATTGACGTCGGTCATTAGGCTACTGAATTTAGGCTTGAGCTGTTGGTCCTGAAACAACTCGAGAGCTAAACGTTCGGTGACGCCGAGACTCGTTCTCATGTATCCTGCGGCTCGTTGACCCTCCCGCAAACGTTGGGTGAACGGATTGTTGCGTGTGTTCTCGCAATAAGTGTAGTACGATAATACTTCGGACGCGAGAGTCGTCGGTACGGCTCTCGCGAGATAATCGTCCGGCGCGACGCACAGGTCACCGAGAGCGACCGAAGTCGCCAGGTACAGTGAGGCCATTAACCACGTTACTATCACCGCGAAAAGACCAAAAACCGAGAACCTGAAAATTAAACAAAGTTTCAAACATAGGTATAACCTCAATGGCTATTCTACATTTTCCTTGAGAGAACCACCATTTTTTCTGATTGATGGTAAGGAGAACAAAATGCATATGTATATATAGATTGAAAACTTTAAAAAAATCAAAATCGGAATCTTTATTTTTGTTAGTTTTCCTTGAGGAAACCACAGATTTTTTCCGATTCATGAAAATAATTAAGATTAAATTATGTATGTCTATATCGACTAAGATGCAAGAAAGCAAGAAAAAAGGTTCGCTCTTTATTTTAAGAAATTGCTTTCACCGAACCTAAAACTATTTTTTCCGATTGATGTGAAGAATGGGGATGAAAATACTGATGTGCATATCGACACGAACTTATTCATGAAAGCAGACTGTTAACAGTTCCTCGAAGCGGAAGTTCCCATATCTCATTTTTAAGACAAAACGTCCACAATAACGAATTTCAAAAAATCAATTTTATTGGCATATCTTCATAGTATGTACTCGAAAAAAATGTATACCATAAACAAATATATCTTTGTACAAACATGACAGACTAATTTTAAAAAATCTAGACAAACTGAGCATTTTTTTTCCCCGCTATGTTTTATCGTAGCACAGAGCGTGATACTCGAAAGAAGATTTGGTCACCAGATTCCTGAACTACGGATTTCAATCTTCAAAATCTTCTTGTTTTCTCCCCGGAACGAAAATTTTTCACGCTGTTACGACCTTCAAAAAATACCTGAAAAAGTGGTTTCTGTTTCTTGAATTATCGTTCCGAGTGTGTAAAGTAACATATTTTTAGTTGAGTTCAAAGAAAAGCAGAAAGGGTATTTTTAAAAAATATTATTGGAGATGCACTGTGATATAACAAGGAGGCAAGGCTAACACATATAAATGATATAAAAGTGCCAGGAGAAAACTCACGTAATGAGAGCACATCGGGAATGTCGCGCGACTCCGACCAGCAGAACGACGCATAGAGCGACAAGGGCGCTGAGAACCGCCATTGTAATCGGCCATCTAAACTCCTCGATTTTCTCACCGAGAGCAATAGCACTCGCCAAACTTATACCACTCAGGGGTTTTCTTATTTCGAAGCTACGATTTATCGCGATACTAGTGTTTTGCTTCACGTAAATCAATGCTTTGAGCAAATTGTCGAGCGCCGTTTTGTTGTTCACCGGCGTATCGAACGTATCGCGGAGTGACGTCAGCTGAGGGCCCATCTTCTTTTTCAAAGTGTTCTCGATCGTGTCAGTCTGAAAGCGTTTGAAGGAGAAGAGAAACTTGAGAATTTATATTTTTAAAAATATAAAAAAACAAGCTTTCATTTAAAGTACTGAAAGATATGAAATTATTTTTGTTTGCCTAGTCGCCTTGAAGTGTCTATAATAAAAGCTTGGTCTCAATTTTTTAATGAATTTAATTTCAATAATTTTTTATGTTACGTAGATGCGGTGAAATCAGTTTCGTCAATCGTATTTGTTTTGGCACGATAGTTCTTAGATAATTTATTGTTAAACGTTTATACTCAATTTTAGGATTTTTGTTAAAAGAAACTTAAGATTGCTTGGTAATTAATTAGATAACGTTGATACGTTAATAGATTTGTGTAAATTAATGATTATACCGACAGCGATGGACTGCCCTTTGAGATTGATATAACCTGAATCATCAAAACTATTATTCTCATAGACATGCAAATTTTTTTTTTTGGTAAAACCGTCAAACAATTTCAGCAATTTCTGTCACACTCCCACGTGACGTAGCGGTTCTTTTTCATTGACTTCACTTCGCAGATTTAACATCGAAGATTAAGGATTCTTCAATTTGTCTTTCTTTCGTACTGACGATGAAAACGCGAACCGTACCTGATTTCGTACCGCTGTTATGATACCATCAACGTTTTTGGCGGCAACGAGAAGTTGCACGAGGCCGTTGTGAACGTCATCATTGCCGTAAAGACCAACGGCAATGGCACCGCAACAAAGTACAGCGAGAATAGCCAGCGACCACTTCAACAGGGTTATCGACCTCCGAGGACGCGGCTTCCGGTCGCAGCATCTCGTTACGAGATATACTAGGAGAACGAGAAGCGTCAGGATGAGCCAGGCAGCTGGTATACTCCCGAGAATACCGAGGCTCTGCAAACATAAACAACAAACCAAAAATCTTTAATACGTTGTCAGATTTATTAAATTTTCAGAGCTCTAGAATTCTAGATATCTCAACATTTCTAGAATTTTAGATTTCTTGAATTTCCGGAGTTCTAGAATTCTTCTAGTTCCGGCGTTCTATACTTCTAGATTACTAGAATTTCTAGAATTCTAGATTCCTGGAATATCTAAAATTCGAAGTTGTTAACATTTCTAAAAACGTTTCTAGGTCTCTAAAATTCCTAGAATCCTCCATCATTTCCGGAAATTCTAAAATGTAGATTTGTAAAATGTCTACAATTCTAGATTTCCCGAATTTCTAAAACTCTTCGTAATTTCTAGAGTTCTAGAAAAAGAGGCCTATACCAAATTCTAGAACGTCCATTTTTCGTATAATTACACGAGGAAACCACGAATGCATTTTTCCCAAAAGAAAGAAAAAGAAAAAGATCGATCAAGATATTTAATTTCGTAAGATGACGAACGATCCAAGCGCGAAGGAGTGCTCGAACGTTTTTTTGCCACTTGAGTGCTCGCGAAGTCGACTAGTCGGAGAAAAATAGTTATCTTTTTTCCTCGTTTAATCTCGAAGGCTGCATCGCCTCGGAGAGATGCGAGCGCACAGACCAAAAGCAACACAAGAGATAGCGATAGCAGTGTGTATCAGGAAAATCGGGGTGGCCTGGAGTGAAACTCTTGGAACAGCCAGCTTTGGCCCAGACAACTGAGATATTTTCCACGATTTTTCCACTGTTTCGACAAAACTTTTCCTCCCGAAAGAAAAAGACAGAAGGTAGCGAAGAGGGGGGGGGGGGGCTGAGAAGGGAGAAATCGAAGGAGTACGAGAGCGAGGCCGGTGAGATTCAAGTGCACTCTCTCGTGCTTCTTTTACATTTTTGCTCTCTTCTGCATCTCTAACCGCCCTAGTGGCTTCTAGGCTTGCCGAGGGATGGTCCTTGAGAGTCAGTCGAGAACTGTATCTAAGGAATCCATTTGCTTTCTCACATATCCCCGAGCTTGTTTCCGAACCGGCCTGCTCACACACGTAAAAACGTGTATATTTGTATATGAAATACTTCGACCTAAATCTGTCGAAAGAGAATATTGACAAAAAAAAAAGCATCATTCCTATTTTATTCGCTTATTTATTTAATGAGACACAACGATTCGTCACTATTTCGCGGTGATATCGCGCTGGGAGATGGAAAAATAATGGAGCGAGGCTTCCGTGACGAATAATTCGCGATCGAAGATGCATCAATTAACCGGTTTGCTTCCCCCTCTCCCTATCGCCCTCTCGCTTCCCCCACCCGTCTCTTCGTAATACCGACATTTTTACGAGCGCACTTAGTCACGAAGAATATTTTTTTTCTTCCGGCGGATCTGTTTTTTTTTCCTCCGTGAGACGAGATACACAGACTTGAGTTCCATCTCTAGAGATTCTCGAGTGTTCCCCGGTATCTCAACCGGAACATTTTTGCGCGAGAATTTATATTGCACTCTACACACTAACGTTATTAGTCGGTCGTTAAATTTATTTGTGAAAATGCGAAAAGTGTATCGATTATCCGAAGAACGCCTCCCCCCGCGTTCTTCTGAGCAAAAAAAGAAAATAAAGAGAAAAACAAGAGATTGAGCGAGTATGTACGGGAGCCAGGCGAGAACTGGACAAAGGGATGGTGGCGCCATCTAGGGAGCTTCGGGGTGTATCACGAGACTGGTTTGCACCCCCGCCGCTCAACGGTGGTGCGTTAGTTCGTTGTTCGTACATTTTGCTCGCCCGGTTCTCTTTATGTTTTCCAGTTTTGCAGAGTGTCTTTTCTGTCTGTCCGCACGTCTCTCTTCCGCGTTCCCATCCTTCGGTAACTTAGTGGGACGAAAAGCACAAACGGGTACTTCGAAATTCGAATCCGCTCGGAACGCGACGCGCGTATTGTCCAGCTGTCGAAGGTTCTCTTTCCTGTCGCTCGCGACGTAATCCTCCCACCCCCCTCTCTTTCGATTCCACCCCTTTTTCATGAGATTCAAGTTGGCAACGTTCGCGTACAACTAAAATTATTCCTTTCGATTCCTACACTTTATTTTGACGAAAATCAATTCAAACCCCTCAATAACCGATTGAACCTCACTTAGAAATCTAGAATTCGTATCTGGAAAAACGGGCCTCATAACCCTCAACCCGTAGATGTTGATGGTTTTTTCCAAACAAACCCAAAATTTCATTCCAAAATCTCCCGAACGTGTAATTATTTGATTATAATGACGAATTGATAATAATTAATAATTAATTAATATATCATTTATGTTATTTGATAATTATTTTGTACCTGATTGTAATATTTTTTTTTGTAAAGAGCAACTTTTTTTCTTCAAGAAACTGCTATTGAAAAAAATGTACCGATAATTTTTACCTACTCTATATTAAAAAAAATCGTTTCTTTTGCGAATTGCTCAATATTTGATGAAAAAAAGAAATCAAGTAATTCCCCTTGAAAAGCATATTCTAAAGATAAACCATGCATTTTTGCAAATGTTTTCATGAATAATTGTGGGTGTGGTAACTCGATGACAAAAACGACCCAGGTTTACGAGATTAAGGTGCCTCAAATATCCTCACAGGTTGAAGGATACAATACTAAGAAGAACGAGGCAATCAAAAAATTAAGGAATTTCGTTGTAAAGCTACAAACTTCACGATCATCTCTTTCCACACTCAGAGTGTGCACACTCGTTTACGAGAAAACTTGAAATCGCGAAACAGTTACCCCCCCCCCCCCCTTCCTCGCCGTAATGTCTACGTCGATAAAGAATGAGCTTATGAGCGATGTAAAGAAGTTAGGTCATATCGTGACTCACCTCGAGGTAAATTTCGGAATGTGGATTGAAGGTATTGCTGACCCAGCGAAGTGAGACATTTAGGTGTGGCAGACTGTGGAAGACCCTTGCTAACTGGGGCACGGTGTATCGTTCCGGAATTTGTTGGTGACTGGTCGCCATATTGTTGAACCCTTGACCTGCCGAGACCCCCGCGCTAAATCGTTCCTCACTTGTCAAGACATGCTACAAGCAGTGATTCTGTAAACGAAAGATTCGAAAGAACGATGAGAACGATTATTTTCAGATCCAGTCTCACGTATATACAGGGTGTCCCAGGTACGAATGTCATAATTGAAATTGGGGGGTAGGGGGTGAAATTCTAAGACGATTGATATAAGCATGTATGGGTCTCAGATCGACCCCTGAATTATTATTAATTTTTTACGGTAGCCAATGAGACGCGCCCGGAAGGGGGCCTACGTCGGTGAGCGACACGCACGTTTGCTAGTGCCCGGAGGGGCGGTACCCCCACCATGCGGACTCTCCGGCTCGGGCGCGTCCGATTGGCTGCCGTAAAAAATTCATAACAATTCAGCGGTTGA
>JAPYZJ010000365.1:0-48146 GCA_030522765.1 Ophioninae sp. B BG-2022a
AAATCATCGGATTTCAATGATTAAAAAAGCATTTTGAAGAGAAAATCACAACGAAGAGATTGAGCACAGAGTGGAGTGCCAAATCCTAAAGGAAAAAAAGTTATCGACGATTTAGTGAAAAAACTTTTTTTCCTCCGAAAATCGCACGAATGGTATGTGGACTATTTGAGTGTACATAGATTTGTGGCTCTTATTTTCTGCGGAGTACAGAGAGGGATAAAGAGGGAGAGGGAGATAGAACGAGTAGGGCTTCCGACGGGCCGCTTCAAAGACAATATTTAACGGATATACACACCAAGAGATGGCATATGCCGCGCACGTGCCGAGACACAGGGGGCGCTCGTTTCGAGAGATCGTCCGTTAAACGCACTTTGTTTGCTAAATAACGTGCCCCCCCCCCCTCCCCCCCCCCCCCCCCCCCCCCCCCCCCCCCCCCCCCCCCACTCTCGCTGCTAAGTACTGCTTTAACACACCTATCTCAAGACTTTTCCAACGCTTTTGTAACTCCTTCGTCGATTATACATCGTCCATTTCGTTCTCTGATTCGCTCTTCATCCGAGCTGCTCTTGGAGCCGTCGGAACGTATATACTCGTCTACGGGTCACTCCGTGTCCAATAATCATCATCGACATGGAATTTAAAATGAGGAAAAATAAGTTTGGAATTGAAAAATTACAAATACGATAAATAAATTGAAAATACGAGATGAGGGATAGAATTGAAAATACAAAAAAACATATGAAATGGCAATTATTGGAATTGAAAATAAGAGATAAAAGATGGAATCGCGAACACGAGAAAAATCATGGAATTGCAAATAGGAGAGGAGAAAGCCATTTCGAGACAAAGTTCGAATATTCTTTCGGCTCAGTCGATGAGAATTTCGACGTGGGTAAAGAGTGTACGACTGATCGGAAATTAAATGCCCCATAGGTGTGCACGGCACCTACGCCGATCGGCTCAATTGAATCTTCAGTGCTCGCACCCGGCTCACCCTCTTCTACTCTCTCTCTCTCTCTCTCTCCCTCTCTCTGTCTCTCGCTCTCTCTTGCGTCTTCTCTCTTCGCGATTACATAGCATCGTGGAATCCCGTTTCTCTCGTGCACCGAGGCCTTTTCACTCATCCACGAAAATCTTCGTATCTCGTCTCAACCGCGACCTCGAAACGTCACGATTTTTCTCACTCTTTTTTTCATCCTACTATCGCGTTATTTATACGACTGTTTTTTTCATCCTTCCCTCTGTCACTCACCTGAAAATTATCCCAGTCGACATTGCTCCAATTCTTATCTCGTATCACCGTGAAAACATCGTAAAACCGAGAATAATTCCGGTTCGTCAATGAGGTACGTATCATCGTCGTCGTACGTTTCGAAGTTTGCTCTTCGTCGCCTATTCCTGCTTTTCTTCCTCCTATTTGCCAATTCTCATCAACCGTATTCGTTATCTCCATCATTCTTTGATTCCCGACGACGATTTTTCCTTGCGCCTTTTGCTATAGCGACGTTCTCGCACGACAATTATCAGTTGACTATTTCATTAGATAATTTGTCTCGTTACAAGCATTAGAACCCTCGAATTGATTGATTGATTTATTTATTATTGTTGAAAATGAACCTTGAAGTTAATATTAATGTTACGATCATAATCAACGTTTTATGATAATTCAATATTTGAATCGCAATGGCGACAATAATAATAATAACAATAATAATAAAATAAAAAATATTGTTACACTTATATTGTTACTACTTTATATTACATTCATACATTATTGATAATATTAATATTTATTATAATAATTATTACTAATATGATTATCGTTCTTGTTGCAATTTTAATTATCGCGCAATTATATAACCATCATATAATAATAACGACGATTATTATTATTATTATTATTATTATTATTTCTATAACGTTACGATTTCGGCACGTAACCAAAAAAATCGATCCTTCTGTGGATCGTAAAAAAATCGGCGCTCGAGAATTCGCTTTCTTTTGGGCTAGCACGTTAAACGGCAGTTGAGTGGAGAAAAATCCGGTATCTCTTTTCGCGACGGCGTCATAGCGGCAACTAAAGAATATCGCAGTTGTAATTAAGAAAAGGCGGAGGAGAGAGCTCGAGAGAGAGAGAAAGAGAGTGGGCGAGAGAGAGAGAGAGAGAGAGAGAGAAAGAGAGAGAGAGAGTTGTGGCGTCGGCGTCGGCAAACTACGACGTCGACGACGTGCCCCCGGAAGACGGGAAGGGGTCCATCAGCCACCCTCGTTGGCTTTGTCTTTTAGGCTCTCTCTCTCTCTTTCTCTCGTGCCCCCTCTCTCGCGATCTTTGTCTTTCTCCCTCTTTCTCTGTGAAGGGGGAAGGGGGGAGGGGTGGGTGGAAAAAGGGGGTGGAAAAGAGAGCTCGACGGAAAAACGTGCGCATGACAATGCGGTTTCTCTCTCGCTCCCTCGTGATCGCTTTCCCTCTCGTTCTTACTTTTTTTTTCATACCAACTCTCACTCTCGGCTGCTCTCGCTGCTAATCCTCCCCCCTTCCCTCCGCGAACTCACTCTCTCTCTCTCTCTCTTCTTTTTCTTAGCGTCAGTCTTACTCAACTTGGGCGAGAGACTTAAGGGCGCATGGAAGGCTGATCACTAATTTTTTAATTTCCCAACCTCCCTCTCGCGCCAGAACTGCGTCGAGATCGTTTTTTTTTCTCGAAATTCGCTCAGCCGTATGGACCGCGACGGTTCACCCTTTTTCTTCTTGCCTTCAGAGGTCAGCAGCGAGAGAAACATCACGATATTTTCAATCGGATAATCGGCCCCCCCCCCCCCCCCAACCCTTGTGATGAGGAAGATTTGGCACGGAGGCTCAAAATCGATGCTCAAAATGACATTGTTCGGACTTGTTTGGGTTTGGCTTGGTTCGAGTCTGTGTTTGTACAAGTGTGTCTACACACGTTTTGCAATGGTACCGAGTGATTTTTTTCGCGATTCGAGGCCACATAATGATTCGCGATTCGTTGTTTTTATTTTCTTCTTTTTTTAGTTGTTTTTTTAGGGTAATTCGAGTGGGGTTTTTTGTTGGTTTTTTTTTATTGTGATTGAATATATTGATTTGTAATTGAGATTCGATTTATGTGACTTCGATAAGAGGGCTCGAGGAACTTTAACATTCAATAATATTTGTCTGTCGCGCAGAAATACGTTATCAAATGATTTCGAAGATTTTTTAAACTGGAGAATGTAAAAAAAATGAACTCGCACGAACACACGTGACGGACCCTTTTATCGTTTTTTTTTAGATAAAATATGAAATTTATTATCATTTTTTTAATAATAAATAAATAAATGTTATTGTCATTCATTTGATAACAGTACGAGGCAGTTTTCTTTATTAATTTCGTAATAATTCATTTGATAATAACGCACAAAACTTATCGTTTTCAAGGTTATAAAATTTGCATAATGTGCAAAATTGCGTGAAACAAAAAGGGAACAAAAATGAAAGCAGCTTGTATCGTGTTTAAAATTATCGCGGTGACTTTTCTGCACAATGTATTTCTAACTTATTGCAAGGGATCAACGGTGTCGAATTCTTGCTCGCGGACGCCCGTGCATTTTTGGACGCTCGAGTCACATGCCTTTTTTGGGACTTGGCTCGATAGAGTTTTTTTCTTCCACTGATACTATGGGTTTTATTTTTTAGCCGTTTATCGTGTGGAATACTACAATTTTTTTTAAATAAATTTTGACGTCGAAGTTATTGTCGGATCGATAATTCGATTGGTATGGAATAAATTATCGTTGCTTCGATTGGACTGAATGATTATTTCATTTCGTAAATATTTTCTCTGTAATTTCCAATTATTTTGACTTTCGATGGTTGTGAAGGCGCCGACGAAAGCCAAGGTGTCGTGCCTCATGAAAATTCAATCCTGATTACTTTTATGAATTGTATCGAAAATTGAAACCTCTAGATGCAAAAGTAACTCGAATTAATTGATATTTTGTATATCATCGAATGAGAAATTTAATATTGCAGTATCATTCCTGAAGAAAATTAACAGAACCTACATTGGGTTAATCAAATTGATTCATTAAATAAGCATTGATATTACATCGAACTCGATGAAATGAATATAAATAATTTCGAGATGAAACGTGTCGTCGAACAATCGTGTAGATTATTAAGAATAATAATTAATCGGCAAGAAATAATAATAAGTTCGATGGTTTAAAATATTAGCAAATAATTATATGTTTAATACTAAAAAATAAATAAATCATTTAAGTGTCAGTACAAAATATCAGGGGTCTGAAGAAATTAAAGATAATTATTTCATTCTCATAAATTAAAAAAAAATTTTAAATGTCATTTACTTGTTTATTTAACTTTGATCAAAAATCTTTTCCCCAGGTTTGTCAGTTCCTGACAAGGATAAAAGTAATTGCCTAGTGTGTTTTTTAACTGCCAGGGTAAATGACAATTGATAAAAGTGATATTCGATGCGCTGGAAAAATGCAGTCTTGAATATTATTATATGACGAAGAATTATTGGAAGGATGCGTGGGCCGCTTTGCGCGGAACGCCAATGAGACTTTCCATTCGTTTGCGTGGAAAATAGCGACAAAAGAAACTTTGAACGGCGTTGGATTCCCGCACTTCACTGCCGATAATTAAAGTTTACGAAAAAAACGCTTCGCGTTGTGACATGAGCACTTTAGGCAAAAATATGAACACGGTGTTCACTTTTTTTCTTGAATTTTCGTATTTCGAAAAATCGTGGAGGATGTAAAAAATGTGTATACAAGTGACAATAAATTTGTGTGAATTAACATTTTTTTTTAATTTTACATCATCAAGGAAACAACGAAATTAGGGGCACTATTGTTTTAACATGTTCGGATTTATTTTCTTCGAATTTTATTACGTTTTCTATTATTGCTATTATCTCGAAAATTCAGAAAACCGTTAGAAAGATTCGAACAGGATGAAATTACACAAAAATGTCGGTTTTTTTTTAATTAACTCCCTTGAAATTTGTTTTTCAGTCTTCACAAGAGTAAATAAAAGAAACAACAAAATAGATTTCTGTATTTAATCGCAACTTAAACGTGAAAATACAAATTGATTCTTAATAAAAGTATATTTAAAAAATTGCATAAAAATTGAATATTAAAATAAAATTACTTTTCTGGAATATTGAACTTTCGAACGAGTGAAACCATATGAATAATTTGCTGACACATTTTTCCACAATTTAATTTAAAAAAAAACTCGTTTTTGCGAAATACAATTTTTTCATTATCGCAAATTGTATGTTTTTCGTCACGTAGTCATTTGTGTTTGCACGATTTTACAAGATACTCCACTGATTTCAAGGATCCCGATTTTTTTTCGGGTCACTTCGAAAATGGTATAGCTCTAAAAAGCGTTTGCGATTCCCGAAAGTTGAGGAAAAATGGATACCTCGTGACAATGTACACGCTCGAAGTGCATTTCCCCGAAATCGACAATTTTTTTGAAGAATCGGTACACGGAATTCTCGGTCCCTACTCCGTCGCCTGGAGATTCGCGATTTTTTTTCGACCTCTCCCTCTCGCCCCTCTCTCACTACATTGTAACGTTCGACGTTTATTCGTACACGCGACAACGGACGCTCAAAAGGGTCGCAAAAAAAAATCGGTGTCGAAAAAATGTTTTTAAGGGTTTTGTACATTTAAAAAAATTGTTTTTTTTTTGTTAAAGAAGGAAGATGTTTTCCTTTTTGAAAAGAGGAAGGAAGCTCACCTTGCGCGATCCTGACAGCTGGCATTTTGATCCTCATGATGAATCCTTTTGTCTTCGAGTTTTTCTCTTTTTCTTTTTCTCTCGAGTCGCGCTCGAAAAAAAACACCGAAGCACTCGTTCAAATTTTCTACGTCGGATTGTCCACCAGCTCGCGAGCCTCGAAATCCCTCGCCCGTTGATCTCGCGACGAATCGGCGATCCGAGCGTTTCCGGTTTTCAAAAAAAATATACACACGCGCACGCACGTCCACATATGTACATATGTATATTTATATGTTTTTCTTCTACATATACATCGATCGAGGATTTCGATCGGGTGACGAAAAAATAAATAAGTTGACGGTTCGAGTTCTGGCGACGTCCACGTGGTTCGAAATCCAGAGGGAAAAATAGATGATCACCGAGAAACAAATTTTGTTTTCTCACGGTCATAAAACGCTTTTCCGCTTATTTTGAAATCCTGTTTTTTGGATTTTTCCAGCCGGTTTGTTTTTCGTTTGGACTTTTTACCGTTCCGTTCTCGTTCAGAGAATTTTTTTCCCACGTGGTCGAAGGGTCGCGACTTTTTCGACGAAATACCGAAAAATTTATAAAAATTCGTGGCCAACGGTACGAACTTTGACGAGAATCATGAAAAATCGCGGCGCAACGGCGTACGTGATTTTTCGTTGACTGGTCGTCGAGGGCGCGTTTCACCGTCTCCTTCGAGTCGAGGGTTCGTGCTGAGTGGTCCGTTTGATGATGATGACCGCGACGACGAGGTGCGATTCTCGCGTACGGTCATCGAGTCCTCGTCTCGTGAGCACCGCGCGGTCCCATTGACACGCGACCCATTCTCGCTCGGCTCATGTCACAAACCGACCCGAAAATCTCCGAAAACCGCCAAAAAAAAAAAAAATGGGAACGAAACAAAAAAAAAAATAAAATAATCACAGAACGTTGAATCGCCGCTGCACACTTTGTCAACTGGTCATAGCGCGTGTTCGTGAGTTATTTCCTCGAGTTCTCCATCCGAGTGTCCACTTTTCCAATTTCTCGTACAAGAAAAAAAAATCGAGAAAAAAAGACACACTCAGCCTTTCGACTTTTTCGTCGAATTTTTCACTGACTTTTCGGCACTTTCCCGCAACTTTTATTTACTGACAGTTCTCGACAGTTGGGACTCGGTAAAAAAAGGAAAAAAAAAAACCAAGATTCTCCACTCGTCGAGACGCAAATATCCCGTGCTTTTCGACAGTTTAGCTTGACAGTGCCTGACAGTCGAGGCCCAGAAAAAAAAAACAAAAGAATATTATCACTCGTCGATCCGTCAAACGTTACTTTCCTGACGGTTCTTGACAGTCAAAACGAAGAAAAACAAAAGGAACAAAACAATTGTCCACTGATCCGTCAACGGGTTATTTATCTTGATCTTTTGGTCACTGAAACGTTGATCGTCGAAACGTCATCGGGGATACTTCCAGTGGTAACGAGAACGGATGGTCGACGGGTATCGATAATGACAGGAGCATTACCGATAGCGCGAATAAACAATAACAAAGAGAAGCGCGAGTACTCGGCGAAGGTTGACGAGGACGAGAGCGGTATCCGGCGTGTGTGTGTGGACCAGCGTCGGGTGGTCCGGCATGGGTCGTATCTCTGAGTGGACTGTGCCGGACGTGTGTGGTGCGCCTAGTCGGGCGCGCGCGGTGGTGGCGTTCGGGGGACCTGGTTGTCGGGGCACTGCGCTCTCTCGCCTCTTCGGACGCGCTCGGCTCGCATCGGCGCGCTCCCTAGGCCGGACACCCCACGCGTCCTCGCTCGCGCGGGGTAGTTTTCATCCTCCCTTGCCTTTTCCTATCTTCTGCTTCCCTCTCCTCCCCTCCCGAGATCCCCACTCGACGCGTCATCCCTCCCTCTCCCCTTCGCTTTACTCCTCCAGGTTACACACACACGGGCGCGCGCAACGTCATCCCCACTCCCCTCTCGAGATTCCCACCCTCGACGGTTTTGTCACACGAGGAGTGGGGGTACACTCTCCTACGAGGGACGGAGGGGAGGGAGGCCGAGAGAGAGAAATTTCGTGCTCCGGAGTATAGCTTTACCAAGAGTACCCTGCGCTGAGAGAGAGAGAGAGAGAGAGAGAGAGAGAGAGAGAGAGTGCGAGAGGGCGAGGAGGGGAGGGAGGACCTCCAAGTGGGAGCGAGGCCAAGGGAGGGGGGAGGGAATCACGCGAGTCTTGCGAGATCGAGCGAGAAAGATACAGAGATCGTGATGTTAGACCACGAGGATCATACCCTGGAGTGGGGGGCACATCGTATACGCGACGTTTTTTCCTTCCTCCTCCTCCTCCTCCCACTCCCTTTTTTGTTTCTCTTTTTTACTGCTCGTTGTTTCCTTTTTTTGGGGAGATCTTTTTACCTTGATTGTTGGGAAACCTATATCCAAATAATTCGGACGGTCTCTTTCTCTCTCTTTTGTAAGCACGCACACGTTTATAGTTCTTGGCACGCGCGCGCATCAGGTAATTATTTCACGAGAGAAAGAAGCGAATCGCCAAATTACGAGGTGAGACTTGGGATTTTTGTGTATCGCGGGGACGAAACCTTTGGGGGGGCATCGCACGTTTCTTTTGGGGTGCTCACAATTAGCGAATTTTCTTTTGTGGCTGATGATGGTGGAATGCTATTTTTATTACCTAGGCTAAAGTGAAAACAGTTCGCAATTCGAACCAAACAAACTTCAGGAAATTGAACTCTAATAAACTAAAATTTTACAAAATTTAACTCAACTAACCCAAACGAAAATTTCTAATCAATTGCAGGGACTTTTACTAATTTCTGAATCTAATTCTGAATTGAATATTCTGAATTTAACTCAACTGAACAAAACTGAAAGTTTTGCCAAATTTGCCAGAAACAACTTGAACTGAAATTCCCTAGAATGTGGTGGTAAAAAATGCGGTGAGTGGATTTTCCGCGATGTCAACGAAAACGATGAAATAATAACTGTAGTTATGGTACGCTTAGCGGACGTGAAAAATTGGAGAGATTTCTCGTGCGCCCTTTAATTTGAAAGGGCTCGTGTACGCGAGCCCCGAGCACGTCTGTTCCACTCTCTAGGACGAGGGGTCGGGGGAAGGGGAGGGCGGGGGCCAAAAATATTTCCCAGAGATCACAACCATACGAGCCCAACGCGGCCCTGATCCTTGGCGGAGCATAAAACACGAAGACCTCCCGAGATTCGAGAGCGAGAGACTTTTTGACAAAACCGAGAGAAATTATCTCCGCCTCGGTCCAGTCCAGATATACACTTTACGTTTATTCCACAACGATCCGCTCTGGACAGTGTCACTTTTCAGTCTGGCCAATCTGACGTCTTACGTAATCTCGTCCGGTCGATTGAAAAAAACTAAGCCAGAAATGTACGTGATTATATTGAATAAAAAAAAACCGAGCATGATAATTAATAATTTTCATTTTAATCAATAGTTGAATTAACAATTAATAATTGGTGAGTATTCGATAATTTAAAGTTATCACGTGAATGACATCTTAATCGTTCTGATAACGATAAATACTTTTCGAAAAATTATACGATTGTTTATAATAATTGTGATAACACTTTGCAATTATGATAAGGTTGAAGATCTTAAAAAAATACTTCAATCGGTAATAATTGCTTGAACATTATTCCTGTTACTTTGATAATGATTCATAATTTTTTAAAAATGGTTTAAAGGATGGTTTTAAAAAAATCGGATTACCTCTTGTACGTCTTAATAAACGTTCATTTGACAATAATAATACGAGTAATATTTCAACATTTTTTATAACGATTAAAAGTTATAAACATTATTTATTCGTCGACATGATACAATTGTTTAATGATACAATAATACAATATGAATGGTCTAAATAAAAATATTTTTATATCCATGATATACTAAAATTTGTTATACATATGTAATAATATATATTAATATAAAATAATAACTAAAAAAATATAATATTGGAGTTATGAAATGTTTTAACGAAATTTGTTAAGAAATTGTTCAATTGTAAATCATCGCTGGTGCAACATCGCGAGTCAGTCGAATAAATTATTTACAGACTTATACCACCAAGTGAGGCAACATTTTTTTGCCCTCCGGAATAGTTCTCTGTATAGGACAGAATAGACGTCTTATCGAATTTCCAATTTCTGATCGAGTTAGCGTTTTTAAAAAGTAATAAGCATCGGAGATGGCTACTGTAATACGTGCATGAAGTTGAAACGTTAATTAAATTTCGTCGTTTTTACCAATATACTGTTTTTAGGACATCGAACTTAAGGCGCAGTTATTATTGAACCTCGCGTCGTGCAACTGCACTGATAAGTGTTATCCTCAATTATTCAATAAAGATCGTGTGTCTCGAACACGAGTTCGTGTTATTCAATTTTCAACAAGTTATCTATCGATTATCAATAACACACGTTAGTCCGTATGGAATTTTCAAAAATGGTTTTTTAAGTGACTTTAATTATTGATGAATCTTTCAAATTGCGTACTCCATTGGAAATATTCATAAATATACATTTTTGGCATATTCCTCTTTCGTGAATAAAAAAATCACTACGAAGAAAAATTCTGGTAAAAAATAAATAAATATTTTTGTCATTCCAGGAAGTAAAGTGCAAATCACTTTATCATTAAGAATTTTTGAGGATAAAAGAATGGTGAGGTTAAATGATCAATTAAGGAATTAAAGAATTCTTACCAACTATTAATTATTATTTCAACTGTTGATTAGCATCGAAATGATTGATTATCATGAAATAATTTGAAAAAGATTCTCGATGTATAACTTGCTCAAAATGACTTTTTTCCATTTGCTTCTATCTCGACGAAAGGGACCACGTAAAAATTCAGCTCGCACTGAAGATGCTGCACGTCTGTGTCGCGGACGTTTTATCCACGTGTAAATGTGACACTGGAGCAGAGAGAGAGAGAGAGAGAGTAAATGGGAGAGAATCTCTCGCCGCGCGGTCAAAGGTTAATCTGTATTCTTCACGCTCGACGAACCGCTCTCGCGGTTCGAAAAAAACTTTGAGATTTCCACGTTGGACTCGTCGTAGCTGTCGTTGGCCCCCGGCAGGCTACGTCCCAGAACACAAGCGAAGCTCAAAAGGTTCTTGGCCTTTTCTCACAACGCTAATACTATTTTAGGCCACCCTGTACTTTACTTCATTCCCGCGTTTGTTTCGCTCCGAATCTGATAACACGCGGTCACTCCGCGAGTTAGCTTCACTGTAAAAAGAAAAAGGAAAAGGGAACGAGGGAGTTCGGAGTTATCCGGGAAGCTTCTAGGGACAATTCAGACTCGAAGTGAAAAGTTGGACGACCGAAAAGAGTTCATTGTTTTACATCGTCGCCACAATTCAAAATTCAGTCAGTTTTCTTTTTCGTATTTCGAGCCAACTCAAATTGACGACCAGGCTTCAACTTCCGGTCCAGGAATCTTAGATCGAAGGTAAAATCACAATTACGATAAAACAGCGCGTCAAACTTTCGCATTTTTCTTCTTAATATGTCTTTTCATCGGTTATCAACAAAAATTTTTTTTTTCCTGTAAAGAAATACTTTAGGCTGATTATCTAGAGTTTGTTTGAAATTCCCTATCCTAGGGAATTCAACTGCTGTTTTTACTACATTCCTCTTGAATACTAAGGAATTTTACTATTTCCATAGAAAGGTCCCAAAATCCCCTAGACTGTCTATATTCCTGATGAAGTATCTTTCTCAATTTTTATTTCCACCACACCATTCGCCACCGCGTGTCCTCAAAGTCCTACGTCCTCGAACTAACCGTTCGTCCCACTACGAGTCCTCAAAATCCCACGTTCTCGAATTAACCACTTTTCCACTCGCGACAACGCGTCCTCAAAGTTCCACGTCCTCGAACTAACAATTTTTCCACTTCCACAAATAGCTGTCACCAAGTCTACACTACTGGACCAATGTGTACTCCTCTGGACTCTTCTCTCTCTCTCCCCCACCCTCGACACCTTGAGCCCTACCCCTCCCCCTCGACGCTCGTACATCCCTCGTGTGGACGTCGTGATCTTTCGTTCGCGGCTCATCTCGTTCCTGATGCGCCGATGCTTTCTCTTCTTCCTCCCGTACCATTATTATTACCGCGTCGCCTTGCCACGCATCCTGTTCGGGGGTTTTAAAGATTATTTTTACATCGGGGCAAAAAACGTACTGTCTGGCGACCAGGAGACGCTCGGAGACGCGGGGGCATCATCACACATGTGCTCTCGCGACGCATCGGCTCTCGTTCTCTCCGTATACTTTTTTTGTTTTAACCCCCCCTCGCTCTTCTCGCCCTCCGCCCCCGTCACTCTCTTGCCCCTTGTCCTTCATCGGTTTTTTCGTTCTTTTTTTTCGGGCTCGACCGAACGGACAATGCGTCGTGGGAGTTTTACGAGAACGATCGTCGCGGACTGTATACGGGATCGCGATCAGGCGCTTTTCAAATCCACGACTCACGCGCGCACGAGGTCCGAGCGGCTTCGAACCGAAACTACGAGGGAGCGCGGATTATGGATCGTATACACGTGTCAGAACACGAGAAAGAGCTTCGTTAATTTTTGCTTCTCTCTATCTCCTTCTCACTCAGGCTTCTCACTCGCAAGGTCTCTTTCCTTGCTCTCTCAAGCCAAGTCCCTCATTTTCACCGCAAAAAGCGATGAAAATGAGGGACAAAGAAAAGGCCAGTTCGAAAAGAAGAGCTATAAGTGGAATCTTGACCGTCGTCATAGCCAGTTTTTCTCAAGACGTTTGCTACGCCACTGCGACATGTGTGCAAACGGTGGGAGAAAGATACCCAAATATAACCATGAAGACGGACCCCTTGAAACGAAGGGTGTTCGAATGCCCTCTCTTGGAAGACCTTCTCCAGCATCTTACGGCTGCATGGCCTTTCGCTACTGTGGACGGACCACATGGTCATAGAGGAAACGCAAGGGTTGTAGAGTCCTGGGCTGCAACGTAAACTATCAGCTATGTACGACAGACGGTTGCATCAAGCTGACGCCGCTGAT
This sequence comes from Ophioninae sp. B BG-2022a, assembly GCA_030522765.1. Classification (NCBI taxonomy): domain Eukaryota; kingdom Metazoa; phylum Arthropoda; class Insecta; order Hymenoptera; family Ichneumonidae; species Ophioninae sp. B BG-2022a. The sequence goes on from JAPYZJ010000365.1 coordinate 12,848, forward strand.
GAGAGAAAGGGCTCGCGAGGACGATATATCTGGCACGATCGGGGGGGACACGTGTGGTCGTTTCTTGTCAGCGGAGCGTTTCGGCCGAAGACCAACGTAGCAGCATCGCGACGATACGTGACAGTTGGAGACCCGGGACCCGGGAGGGCTAGGACAGTAAGCAGAAAGAGGGAAAGACCAATAGTGAAACGCCTGTAGTGGAAATCTTTGGATAGATAGAGCAGGACCGAAAACTCTGCTGGACTGGCTTGTTTATAACCACTACAATCCAGATGCCTTACTTACGCAAGGAAACGTCAAACGTCTTATTCGACTTACTAAACCTCTTCAAACGTGAGTAGCTGCTTTCGAATGGCTTTATTAAATCAGCGAGTTTGGGTTACGTGTCCAACTCGATGGGCCTAAATGGTCAGAGAACTTGGCTCGTGCTGCATCCAGTCTTAGAGAACTTGTCCAACTGGCTGAACCGACTTGGGTGGCCTAATTAGAGAAGTTGGTAGTCTAGGTTGATGGGGATGGTCTACGTATGTAGGTGATGTCTAATGCAATTTGTTGGCTGAACTTAGCTGAGTTAATATAGCTAATTCAATTGACTGCGTCCATTTATCTAGCTATTCCAATTCGTTCGGACTCCCCAACGGATATCCAAACATTTTCAATCAATTCCCCATACGACGGATGAAAAAGAAAAGAACATCGCCAAAAACTCTTCGAGCTGCGGATTCCCAGGCGACCTCGTTGCCACTTCCATCACGCAATGATTTCCGCGGACCATCGATGAAGCACCGTAGGAATCGCTGATCCATCTCCCTAACGTGATCCTCGACTTGCCAGCATTTTTTCCCATGTCCACTCCTGGGATGGAAAACCAGGAAAAAAACAGAGGAAAAAATTCAAGGATAAAATAGGGGGGGCCCCCCGTGCTTTTTTTCCTACGCTCGGTTGTACGGGAGTGCACTTTCGCACGGCCCATCCAGTACCACCGCCTAGTGGAGTCCAGAGGTCGTCACCTAGCGTATTAGAGGTATGTGCACGAGTTACGCAAGGATGTGTATAGCTATACGGAGAGAAGAGATATCGCGAGCGGTGCATGCGTTCGCATAAAAAACTGCGTATCCGCGTGGGGCCCAGGAGGGGTGGAAGAAAAAAATGTTGGCTCGAGGGCACCGAGGGCTCCTACCGTCCTATACGTATGAAGAGATTTCCAACAGTATAATCTTTCTCTCTCTTTCTTCTACAATTGTTATTTCTATAATATTTATAATTTAGCATTACATCGATTTAAACCCCATTGTATTATTAATCTTTCAAAAAAATATTTTTTTTTGTGTGTTTTCAATCAATCAATCGATCTATTTGTAAAACATTGTTTGGGTTGTTTGGGTTTTCCATCTCCGCACTTCTAGGTCGATGGGTGAATTTTGCAGTCGGTCATTACATAACGATTCATACGCGCATACCTTAACGCATTTCCTTCCTCCTCTCGAATGCATGCCTTCGTACTCCGTATCGGCGCTTCTTAATCTTTATGACTTTTCAATTACGCGCGTGAGGCCATTTTTACGAGTCTCTTGGCTCCTCGTCGACGCTCCGTTTTCGGCCGATACTACAAGACGCGCCGATACCTTCCGCATAATTTACTACTCGTGAAAATATGGCTTGGATTAATTTAAAAAAAAAACATCTCCTGGCGCGTGTTTGAAAAGTGGAAACTTTTTAAATGTCGCAACGCGGGAATGACTACGCTTGTATCAATGAGCTGCGCAAAGTTGGTTGCGGATTTTTTATTCTAAGCAGATAACGTACTTTTTTATCTATTATTTGACGTTTTTTACCGTTGGGAAAGATAAGATTCGTTATCGGATTTATTAATTGTTAATTCTGATTTCTGTCGTTTATTGAGGTTTCAGCGCTCGAAATAAAAAATGTCGAGTGAAAAATTAGACACTGAGATAAACGAAATTGAAAATTAGTATTTATTAATTGGTGATACAAATCAACTAATGAATAAATTAACATTAAGTTTAAGACTGGATCAACTCACACTTGATCAACTTAAAAAAATTATATAAAATTCATATTTTCAAATTTTGTTTCTTATTATGGCATTGTCGAGCGTCAATTTGGTGGTCTGTCGATTATCAATATTCAATCTGTTTCCGACTTCCGATTTTTAATTCCGAATTATAACATTTTTATTTTTACTTCTCAGCGCCTATCTTCAATTTTTTAATTTCCGACATTTTCAATCATTTTTTAATGATTTTAGTACTGTATTTTTGTCACAATTTTTTACCTATACATTGTTAATTTGCAGCCTGTATTTTTCGCCATTTTTGATTTTCAATTTCCAAGCCCCAGTTTTGTTTGACGTCATCTGGAAAACCAAAAATACCATCGTGCACCCCTCTACTCCAGAGCTGGGCTGTCGTTTTTTTTGTTCACCAATTCCAACATAAAAAAGGTTTCGTCGTGGCGATAGAGACAGAGCGAGGCGGGGGGGAGGGAGGAAGGAGAAGAACGAAGACTGTAGGGTGCTGGGTCGGGCAGTGCCGGAACTCCTGGACCATCAGGACGGAAGCACCTTCTGGTCCCGTGCGTGTGTGGAGAAATGAGAGGAGAGCCGCAAAAAAAAAGGCGGTAAAAAAAAGTACCGACGGGCTTACGGTATTTATGTGCCCCTGAGAGAGAGTGGCACAGATTCTTCCATCGGGACCGGAAGGTGCGCGAACGGAGGGGTGGCGGGTAAAAAAAAACTTCGATCCAAAGCAAAAAAAAACACTTCGAAATGTACAGTTATGTTGTTAGCGATGACCGAGGGCGCGAGGGGCGAGAGGGGCGGAGGAGGGGCGATTTCATCGAGGGGGGTTTTTCGACGCTTCCTCGGTTCACCACGATCCGACAAATGCCTAAAAAGTATGAACTTTTCGAAAGTATTCGTGGGGGGGACAGCCCAATCGTGAGAATTCCCATTTTTTTCACTTTTCTCTCTCTCTTTTTTTTTTTTGTTATTGCCGTAAAACTCTCATTTACGGTGTGCACCTTTCGGTGAAGAAATGAAAAGAAAAAAAAACGAGCCGGGAAAATGTTTTCGCGACTTGACTCGGTGGGAATATTCTTTTAAGGGGGGTTGCTTTTTTATATTTTATTTTACAAGAGAAATGACAGAAGAGGGAAAAAAATGAAGCAGCGGTTTAGCGATTTCAAAATCGAGATACATGAGATCGATCGCAATTGGTCGGCGCTCAGAGCGACGGTTGCTCGACGGTTTCTGCTTCGTCTTCGTTTTTTTTTTTTTGCAACAACGATTCCTCGTGTCTTATAAAAAAAAATCTGCGAAATCCATCAGTTTTTTTTATTGGTCTCTTCAACCGTTTTTTAAATCACAGAAATTTCGATTTGTCGTTTTACATTGTGCTCGAGGACTTATAATTTATTTCCGTTCATTTCAATAACCGTAATAACGTATTTAATCATGTCGCAATACAAGTATCCATAATTCTGTTCAATTCTTCAAAAAAATAAAAATTACCATTACCCAAAAAAAAGGACACATTACATTACATTAGGATTTGCGGTTCTGGGACATTTAAAATCTAATTTAAAAGAGTCAGGTTCCGTCATTAGACTCACCTTATACATATACATAGTTATGAATGTGAGCTGGCAATGCAGCGGCGCTACGAATCCTCGTATGGTCCAGGGACTGTTTCTCACCTCGCTGAAAAAAAAGAGGGGCGAGCGAATGGAGGGGGCTCAAGCCGTTAGCCCTGTCGGCGTAACTGCCCTCGCCCTTCCAGGGCCCTTTCCCTTCTAGGGCCCTTCTTTGCCTTTTCTTACCCCCCCCCCCTCTCCCTCCTCTTTCCACAGTCGAAGTTCTCCCTTCACCAGCGTTCCTCGACTACCCCTCTCGCGCTTGTCTTGGTCGTCGCTTCTCGCCCTTCCGTACATTTGGCAGATGGCCGGCCAAGGGGTAAAAAAAACGTGAAAGCACACGTAAGAAAAAAGGGCCGAGAGTGTAGGGTCGGGGGTGGGGGGAAGATCGAGTATAAAAAAAAACGCCGCCGAGGTTTATAAAAAGCGAATGAAAAAAAAAAAGTGTTCGAAGGGCCCGAAGGGCCAGAGTTGTGTTCGGACCACGTGTTTTCCTACGTCTTCGTACCGCTCGTTCCTAAATACTCGTGAGAGATGTAATATGCCGGGAGAGGATACGCGAAGCGGATGAAAGACTTCGAGACCGTATCGCGTTCGCTCTCGACCGTCGACGCCACACGAGCGTCCTCCTCTTGCTCTCGATCAAATTTCCACCGGTATTCATCGATTTTTTTACCGTTTTCATCGGGCCATTATTCGGGTACGTATTCGGGACTCCGGCGATCGAGGCCAGTCTCCGCTTCGTTCTCCTGTTACGCCCGCGATCTAATCACTCGGGGTTGGTATTCGGGGGTGCAAATGCCCCTGAAATTTCGATCCGGTTCTATCCTTGATCGACGGATTCAATAGATTGCCGGACAACTTTTAGTGCATGCGGAAATTCGCTTTTCACGGGATTGATTGTAACGGTGGTAGAAAAAATTGACGATTTTTAGGAGATTGATTTTTTTAAAAATGTTTTGACGCTTATTACTGTAGGATAATTGTACGCAGAAAACAGTAGTTATTTAAAGTATTTTTTTAGATTTACCATATTTTACGAAAAGTACTCGTCCTTATAAAATTTCAATTATCGTACCGATTGTACAATTTTTTATTAAAGGCAAGCCCGCAGTATCACGTTTTACAAGCAAAATTAATTCCATTGTTCATCGGTACTTTCCTATAAAAAAAACTCTACTTCGACGATGCATCCTAATCCCTCGTAAAATCCAAACTTACCCAATACCCTAGCCCGAAAAAAAATGCGCAATCGAAGGGACAGCGTTTCCAAAAATCATCGTCGGGCCCAAACAAGCCCAAACAAATAACAATAACTCCATTGTTTATCAATATTTTCCAACGAAAAAAAGCGTTACCTCAGCGAGACTCGGTACCAATACCTGGTGAAACCCTGACCCCCTAATTCCAATGGTCAGAAAAAAAAATGCGCAATCGGAGGGCCGAGGATCCCAAAAATCATTTCAGGTCGATTATGAATTCCCTCGAGGAGAAGCTATCCAAAAAAAAAAAAAACTTAACGGACTATCGTCGGGAGATACTCGGACGGAAATCGGTCGGGAAGGAAAAATTAGGCGAGGGAGGAACTACGACGCAGACCAGCTGACCATCACCGTGGGAAGAGATGGCGCGAGCTCCTTCCTCATCTTTTTTTTTCGCTTTCCTCTCTCCTCTCCCTAGCCTTCTCTTTCCCCGCCAGGTCCGTTCGTGTGCCGGAAAGCCGCGACGGAAAATTGCTTCTAAATTGGCGAACCGAGCCGGACACTGGTGAAGGAAACCTCGCGAGAAAAGATGACTGAGTTGGAGAAGAAAAAAAAAAGAGAAAAGAGAGAGAGAGAGAGAGGTCTATCTGAAAGGTCCGGAATCACCGTTTCCGGAAAGCCGTGAAATTACAGCCCCATTGTCTTTCTCTCTCTCCCCTCGCGAGAGATCATTCCCACATTAATATGCGGAACGATTAAGTCGTTTCCTCGGCATACTGCGGTAGTTCTCTTGCCACAGACCTCGATATACCGATGTTGCTCCGGGATGTCTTACGTACTTTTCAACGAAAGACCTTTCGAAGCCTCGGCGTTCATGAAACGTTGATTATCGGGCCATCCGGCTGTTTCGAGGACGGTCCTCGAAGTATTCTTCTAACTACTAGTTCTTGAAGCGACCACTGCGTCGATGGGATTCGACATCAGAATCAAAAGTTTGGTCGGAGCTTGGGTTACGTTGAGTATGGGCGCAATGGGCCCATACTTTGGGCACTTTTAGTACGCAATGTATGACAAACGCAAATTTATGACAATTTTGTTCAAACGTTTGAAAATCATATAAAAAATTTTTGTTAACTCGTGTTATATACAATTTTACGTAAATTCACGAAAATTCAATACAAATTGATAAAAACTGCATCGATATTCTACTAAAATATACAAAAATGGTATAAAAAAATGTTAACGCTGTGCGAAAATGATCCAAAACTGTATCGAAATATTCCTGACAGTCATTGAAAATTCTATTGAAACGTTGACAAAATTGAGAGTCATGAAAATGACCGTCGCACCGATTGGAGTCAACGTCATTCCCGAGATGACTCGGTGGCCCTTAAAACTTGGGTAAGATTAAGTATGGGGGCATTGGGTGAGCGGATAGTCCTGGAAGTCGACACGGACGTTCAGACACGGAGCACAAAGTTTGCACCGGTGAAATCTTTCTAACGCGAAAAGAGAGCCCGTTGAGACCTCTCTCGTGCCAAGGAGAGAATCCCCCGGTCCTCTCCCGGCCCCGCCGATCACAGAGCACACAAACTCCTCGGATATGTGTCTCGTCATTAGCATTATCCTCTAACGGAGACAACACTGAGAGCTAACCGAACGGTCTCGTACTGCATCGCATACGAGCCCTGGCGGTCGTGCATAGGAAAGGTGGGGAGAAAAGGGGGGATATCCACCTATGGGACTTTCCGTACGGTATCGACCACCGGGTGAGCGATTTACGAGATCACGATTTCCGATGGAGACCATTTTTCAAATCGAATTACGTCCGGGTATCTCGTTTTACAAAAACCAAAATTATTCGACGTTCTTATTTTTTATTGATTTATCATTTTTTATTAAACTCGGATTACTTTTTGTCGACATTATGCTTAAAATAATTTTTTTCAACAAGCACTTACGAAACGAAATGCCCTATTATAACTTCATTACGAATCATTCAATTTCATTTGATAAACGTAAATGATAGTAAAAACTAAAACTTCAATCGAATTAGCTTCCAATTTTGTAAAATTATGATACTTTATTAAAACATTTTTGTAGAATATTTTTTGAATAGAATTTTAGTATATTTTTAGTAATTTTTTTTTATTCAGTGGTAAAATATTTCGATAAAATTTAAAAACATTTTTATAAATTTTAGTAACACTGATAAATTTTTATAAGTTTGAATATGTGTGGGAGATCATGCTGTATTCGTACGGAGGGAAGCAAAAAAGAACGATTTTTGGTTCAGAAAGTGCGCGAAGTAGTCACGCGTAGTGAAGTAATTGGCCCGCCATTGTTCTCATTATCCACGGCTTGTCTCGTTACCTGAGCTTTCACGGTTTTTATGACGAGCCGGTGAAACGAGGAAAAAGAGTTTCGGCAATTGACGACAACAATCAATCAATATTCACATGTAGAATGTGAAATATCACATGACATATGTATGCATTTTATTGTTTAGTACTACTAAATATTATTTAGATTTACTTGAAAAATGTTTGCACCGCTAGTTTTGGTTAATGGTCAACGAATTGTCCAATTCGTCTATTGCCGTTACTTTGAAACAAGTTCTGTTAATAAAAATATCAAGAGGAGAAAAGGTACATAATTCAATATTTAACCCATGCTTTTTTAAAAAAAAACCTGTCACCGTTATTCCGAGGGTCGTTGCAAGACGATTTTACACGGAACATGCTATACGTGTATCGTCTTGTTAAGGATTCAGAGAAGTATATCCATAACCAATAATAGTATAGCATGAGTTGAGCCAATTAAAGAAATCAGGTCCGTCAAATCCTTTCTCTCTTCTTTTCTCCCTCCTTCCTTCTCCCCGTCGCCACTTCTTCTCTTTTTCTGTGCCATCAACAATTGAGAAAAAAATTACTTAAACTTTTCTCAATTTGGCAACAAATTTAGAAATTTAATAAAATTATAAAGAATTACGAAAATTAATTGAATAAAAAGAGGTTAAGAGATGCAATTAAATTTATTCATAAAACCAATAAATAAAATTACGAAAACTTATCGAATTTAATAAAATTACGAAAAATGATCAAATACAATAAAATTACGAGAAATTAGGGAATTTAATAATATTTAATAAAATTCACAAATTTCATACAAATTTAGAAATAAAGCGTCGAATTTTGTCTTTTTTCAAAACGAGCAGCCGCAAATTTGCCACGGAGCCGTGAATTCCCATGACGGTGTACGAATGCGAGAATAAAGTAATCCACGGTTTCGAGAAAGACGGCGAGAGTAGCAATGGTTGGGAGGGGGGGGGGGCAGGAGGGAGCGATGCATTTTTTCGGCAGCCCGTTTAAAAATAGTGGCAAGTCTCAGCGCCTCTCCGCCCTGCTTCCTTACCGCGAACTGGCCAGGGGTCAGTAACTTTTCGCACAGACGAGGAGAAAGCAGAGCGAGACACGATCACGTGCGTAAGATCCGCGAGAGAGGGCTTCAAAAATAGCCGATGCCAGGGAGAAAAAATTATTTTTTTCCAGGTCTTTGCTGTCGCGAATGCATTCGTGGACGACAGAAGAGGGGCGGAGAGAGTGTGATGCAGTATACTCAAAAAACGATATAAAGAAACACTCATTTGTTCATTTTTCACGATTCAACTGCATACAAATGTTTAATTATAATTAACTAAGTGATTTTTTATTTTTATTAAAAAAATTCCTCAATTTTTTAGGTAAATATGACTCATCTAAGATATGCGTCACATTTTTCATTAAAACGCGTTGAATATTAACTGGAAATTGTATTTTGCAATGCCCTTATGAATTAAATATGGGCATTTGCGAGAAAATCAAAATCCACTCAATAATTTATAATACAATAGGATATCGGCGATTTAATTTCATGAAAGATGCAGCGGAAACGTTATTTCCTCATTCCGTTCGATATAATTTTACGAAAATGGTCGATTATATTTTACCACTGTTCCGGTTGTTCAATAGATGTGTTTGTCAAGGATCTAGCACGTAGATTTCACTATCTTGGAAATGATAATAATCACTGATTTTTAAATGACTTTTTAAATAAATAATTTCGCGAGTTTATTTTTCAAAGGGTACTAAAATCAATTTATTCCCATTGGAGTGCATCTATATTATTTTTCACGAGTATTCAGTATTAGGGATGATTTTTATTCTGTATCCAAACTATGTTTTCTCAGAGACGCTTCACGTTTCCTGTCGAATATTATTCATGCGCTTAATTCATATTCATTCAATAAAATAATAAACCTAATTATTTCACTTTGACTGATTAATTATTACGTTACGTAGCGAAGGTATTCTTTGGAGCTGTTATATTGATAAGATGTTTATTATCAGCCAAAGTAGCTTTTTAATTGATCGAATTCGTTATTAATGGTTTGAGGCCCTCGTATCGATTGAATGTTTATTATTAGGCCAACCAGTTGCCGCGAGGCGTGCCCCAAAGTCGAGTGTCCTCAAAATAACCGTTCCTCGTATATCCCATTATTTATATAGTTCGGTCATGACTGCGTCGAAGAAAATATAAGTTTTTCGAACGCCTGACAAAGAGCGGCGAATGTGTGTGGGTGGGGGTGAGGGGGAGGCAAATGCATTGGAAAAGAGTCCAATATGGCCCTTCGCGAATGTTGGCCGGGCGAGAGGTGAGTCTGTGAAGGATCTCGGAGGCACGACGAGAGACTCATTCTCAGGCACGTTCCTAGCGAGTAGTGAAAGTCTCCTTGTGGTTGGCATCGTCGTCGACGTCGTCGTCGTCCTCGTCTTCGTCGTTGGGCTATGGGGAACTAGGCAAAAGACTTAGCTTCGATGTCGAGGAGGATGGACCGGCGAGATCTCTGCGGTGTCTGTACAAAGCCAAAGAAGATTGGAGTTGTATGAGGCGAGTGGCCGGAGACCGCGGGAAATAATGGTCCATTGAAAAACAAAATGAGAATAATTCAAAGCTCCAAGGATTATTTAACGGCGGAACAATTCTCGTTACACGTAAATGATTCCCGATTCGTTTTCTCTACGATTTTTTTTTTAACATTTTGGTCTTGACCGTCACGTTCGTTTTCCAATATATGATAAACCAAATCGATTTTACGATCGTCGAATTTTATCGGCGGCGCAATTCCGCTGGACAATAATCATCAACAATTTCCGAACTGCAAACGTCCCAGGTCGAAACCGATCGATCCCAGACCCGCTTCAATATTCGCAACTGTCTTTTATTCCATTATGGACCAGAGCTCACAAAGTGTTTTCCTTCATCGTGACGTTGTTCGACGCCGATCGCCACCAACCATCCAAATCTGCAGCGTCATGACGCCGATTTTTCACGGTGTACCGATCAACGCCGTTTTTTTTTCTGTCACTTCCACAGGCAGAGAGAGAGAGAGAGAGAGAGAGAGAGGGCGAGTCTACCAGACATTGTCACGATCGTGGAAAGGGCGAAGCTTCGCCTCTGGTTGTCATATTTGCCTATGATTGACGATTCCCATTGCCGATTCGACAAAGACGATCGGAGAATGTCCACGTGATCCCATTGGTCAGAAAAACACGATTCAGACGTAACGCGTTTAGGCAATACTTTTGTGTACATCCAAACGAAAAAAAAATCGAGAATCCGTCATTTTCTCGGACCTATGGCTAACCGAGCGAATGACGAACGCATTTCTTTCATTCGTCCTGCTCCATCGTGCGATCACCTACGTGGTGTCTGCACAGGTATACGAGTCAGTCGCAGCTCATGACATTCCATGCGATCCTGGATGATTATGATCGCTCGGATTGCTCTTTCAGTCTGGCCGTGTGTGGACGTGATCCGTTTGGAGAATGACGAGATGTTGAACCACGATCGAGTGCAAACTGGCCCGAGTTCTCTCTTCCCGATTCTGACGGCATTCATTCCACATTTGGATCATGGACGTCCAGGCATTAATAATCTTCGGTTGGACAATGGATAATCCAGGAAACGTGGATTTATCGGCGTGGATGTTATTGCCATTGGGTGATGAAGAAAAAAACCAAAAAAAAAAGAAGACAGCCGAACGAGAGCGAAAGAAAGGTAGTGGGGTACATTGGGGCGCGGAAGAACAGCAGAAGGAAGTACAAATCGTGTTGGAGATAAATTTAGAGATTTTCCCGGCTGTTGGATGAGCCACGTCTGATGATCCTTTACGTAGGGGACTGCCCCACCCTGGAAGTCCGACAGACAGAGTCAATGTCTAGCTCTCGATCTACGGAACCGAAGCTGCGGCCGGTTCTCGCACCGGATACGCATATAAAAGCTTTTAGGGCCGGACTGAATAGCGCCTTCGTGCGCTCGAGGCTAATCGTTTTACGAGCTACTCGTGGCAGAAAAGGTTCTCCGGCTTTGCGGCAGCGGAGGAATACGTGTGTGCTCACGGATACGAAAGCGTGCAATGAAAGTACGTCAAGCTTGCGAAATTTTCGTTTGCACAGCCGCGAGAGGCCTTGCCCGCCCGTATCAAAAGTTTAATTGAATTTTCGACCGTGGCCCACCAGCGCATTGAGAGATTAGGATCTCATTTCCTCTGGATTCCTGGTATACCGAGTCGGTAGCCCCAACATCCGTGGTGGTGTATCCCCCCAGGATCTTCGCGTTATCCAAGCTGACCCTCGAGGGAGCGAAGACTCGGCTAGGAATGTTACCTGATGGTCATTCGAACCTGAAATCCTCGACCTGTCGCTATTCCAGCAATGTTTAGGTCGCTCGACCGACAACTGTCAACGCACTATCGTGTACGCAGCCTCGACCTTCTTTTCCAATCGCAGGCGAACCCCCTGAGCCATTTGCACAATTGCCTTGTCTCTCGACGAGTTTTTCCAATGAGAACAAAAGAGAACACGAGTGTACCGGCTATTCGTGGGTCTGGCTATGAGGGCCAGATCGAATTTATCTTACCGTCCCTCACCTGTCCCATAGGATGCGGGTGCTCGTACCATCCGTGCCTGCAAACGGTTCGTCGAGAGCGCCTGTGGCGACAAGGCAACTGACCAACGGTACAGTCGGACCTCCATAGGGGAACGGGACATCCAGAGGGAAAAGGACTTCTGGGAGAAAAAGGGCTTTCAAAGGGTAAACAACTTCCAGTGGCTTACCAAGGCCATCAAAGTGATAGCGAGATTGTAGTGCTACTGATAGATACGAAAAACTTCTGGAAGAATCCAGTTTGCAATCTTTTAGCCCGCTCCAAAGGTCTGATTATAGTCAACTGAGAAAAACGTCCGGATGTAAAAGACTCCCAAAAGGACTTCTAGAACTAGTAACTTCCGAAGAAAAAAGAACATTCGGAAATGCAGGGCAGGGAACAGGGAAAAGGAATTCCAGCGTCAGCGTAAGGGCTACTGGAGCTACTGGTGGAAGAACTTCTGAAAGAATCAACTCGGCGATCTTCCAACTGTGTTTTGATGGTTGTCTTCAACAATAATCCGGACCGTTTTTTGAGGATCAGAAATTTTGATCGTGTTGATAGTGTCCTTCATTGGTAATGTTAACCACGCGGGCTTCTGAGTGTTAAAGTTTTAGCGTTCCGCTGCCTGGCACGACGACCATATCGCCTTTTTTTTATCGGATTGACTGTACCGCTCGTACGCCCGCATGTTGCGCGTCGAAGTAAGACACGCGCGCGCCGAAACAGCTTTGGCAAAGTGGGAAAACACGAATGATGATGCGCCGGTTGAATGCCACGTAGAAACGAATGAAAGAGTCCGGCGAGCGAGTAAGGACGTCGATAGGTGCGTCATCGAATGGTATTGGGTTAGCGGAGAGGTTACGAGCAGGTACTTTTTACGATTGTGGCAAAAGACCTCCAACATTGGACGGTCCCGGACGATAATTCCCGTCGTTTTTTTTTCTCAATTGGGAACGTCGTTGCTGGGTTGGCTCATTCGGGCAGGGCCGCGTGCTGGATAGCCCACAATAGGACACATGTCAAAACAATGATAACACAGGTGTTTAGAGACTTCCTACCACGATCGCGCGATATGTTCTTACACTCGAGCGCACGTACACACCAATTTCGATCCATTTTTATCTGTGGATCAGTTACCGAGCCAGGTAAATTGGCCCTCCGCTTGCGTCACCAAAGTGACACCGCTAGACCTATTATCTCTTATTCGCTACAACGCCTATTACATTTTTCGATTGTTCCTCGCTCGTTGCTATCGGATATCGAGACAGGCTCGATCATTGAATGGTAATGATGGGACATTACGCGTGTGCTGTTTTCACGATCATCAGCGGATGATGATCAGCCCGAGTTGATGGGCTTCGGGAAGTCAGTGAAGAACAAACACCGCCAGACTTCCAAAATTCGACCAATCGCCAGCGTTTATAGGAAAAACGCTCGTCGACGTTGAGTACATACGAATCCAGCTGAGTATATACCAACTACACGTAGTGCCAGCGTGTACGTGCCTATGCCGAAGATGTTGCGGCGTTTGTACACGACTCGATGCAGCACCCCCCCGCCCATCCCTCTATCCCGCCCACGTGATTCCCTCCTGCGTTTTTCTCGCTTGTCGATAATCCTCATCGCGTCCACGTGATACACGCCGCGGAGACGGTTTCACCAGGATGAAGAGAACGGAGTGCGGAACGATCGAGGATCGACACCGCTTCTCCCATCGAGAAACGCGGGGCAACCGATAAATCGTCCGAAAAATCAATCTTGTATTTTGGGTGTAAGCATCGGGCGCGCCCGGGAGACGGCAACCGCGGAAAGAGTCTATTCGAGCCAAGTTTACGAGTTTATCCATCAACTTTGAACCGTCGTCTCGAGGTAGCAAAGTCTAGAAGTTTAGGACCGATCGTTGGTCCCGAATGGACCAAAAGTACTTAGGTTTCAAACTGAGCTATCAGTCAGTTCTATTCTTGCCACTTGATGATCCAAATAAACTCAAACAACTTTGAACGATACGTGAACCCGAGGAAAGTCTCGAAGTTTCGGACCATCCGAATACTTGGAATGAAAACTTTCAGTCTGGAGTTTCTCGTTATTCGTTAGAACCGTGTCGGGATACGCGGGCGTTCCTCGGTGGCAAGCTGATACGTTTGATGCTAATTGGCCACGAAGGAACGAAACAACCTTCCGAGCTAGGTATCTTTGTTCAACCAGTAGCAACATTCTGCGCAGTCGTAATCGCAGAGCCTTGACCGGTTGTGGGTATCGTCCAAACGGATTTGTTTGTGTTATCGATCAAGTGATCCGAACAAAGGATCTCATACGCAGTCTCGATGTAACTCGGGCTCCCCCGCAAATCGTTACATTGTCTGCTTCGAAGCTGTTGCGGAGAAATCGTAATAAAATCGACAGTGAGGCAACGTAAGCGGGACGAATGAATTTCAGAGATACCTGGTCTGTTTCTCTGGACGTGTATCTCGAGGTGATACCAGGTGACGTGGATAGAAGGAAAGGTGGTGATGGTGGTGGAGGCGGAAAGGCGTTTCTCGATGTCCGCGTGCCGGGAGGGGAGGAGAGAAGAGAAAGAGGGAGAGAGAGAGAGAGAGAGAGAGAGAGAAAAGAACGAGAATGGGTGAGGGTTGCGGGGGAAGGGAGCAGACAAAAATGACAATCATCGTCATTTTAATAATATGCAAAGGTAGTATAGTCGACTTCCACAGCCGGGCAAGTGTGGCCACAATGGCGTTATATAATGACAAAGACAGGCCGGTTCTCTCTTTCGCTCTCGAGCCAGGGTGAGCTCGAGCCTGGTACACCTTTCGCCTCGACAAAAGGTGCGGCGGGCGCGCGCGCGCGATCTTTGTAGGGTCATCCTACCGGACCGGAACATGTTTTGTCCAGCAATATGTCCCAAGGATCGACGAAGACGAAGACTGATCCGCTGGCTTTCCATCTTCCTCCATCTCCTCCGAACACCTCCGGTATCCCGTCCTCTCTCGCTTCCTCTGGCACTTGGATAATATTACAACTGTGGCTCAACCAAGAAGGTCCATATTTGTCCTTGTTGTCTTCTTTTTTGCTTCCTCAAAGAGCGCGTGCGCACGAGTGTCAAAATAAGAAACACAACACGGTGGAGGGAGGGGACCGTTCTCTGATGAGGATCTTCCAATGAGAGCCTTTTATCCTGATGAGGATCCTTCAATGAAATTCATCCCGCTCAATGAAGAATCTTGATGCCCTTGTTTGGGTTTGTTTGGGCAGCGTTATCGCAGTACGCTTGATGAGTGAATGACAACCTTTGATCCCGATGAGGAACCGTCAATGAAATTTATGGGATCCGATTTAATATTCATTGAAAAAACTCGATGGCCGTGTTTGGGTTTGTTTGGGTTGCAATATACCAGAGCCGCTAGGCGTCGTTTGATGTTAAACGTTGTGGATATTTTGTAAGCGATCCACGTGGATCATACAAAGGTAACAAGATTCACACCCACCTATCGGAATGCACCAAAGTGCAGCATAGCCTGATGCACATGCATTATAGAGACACAGCTTCAACGGGCTCACGTTAACCCACGTTAGTCCGAGCCAACCTCTCTCCCTCTCTCTCTCTCTCTCTTTCTCTCGATCTTCCAAAGGTAGAGTTCGCAAGCGGCGCATGCGAAAGTCATGTTTTCCTCGGTACAACTACTCTGCAGTTTTGCCTGCAAGATGTTCATACATTCAAGAAGAAGTTGGTGGAAATGTGGACCAGCATAGCAATTTTGGTGTTCCGTTACCTTGGAGGCAATCAATCATTGATCAATGATCGACTTGACCCACAGATTACTCAATTCACAACTGAGGTCTGCAATTTTGGACTGTGGTGGCTTTAAAAGCAGTCAATCATTGATCAATGATCAACATGACTCAGTGGTTGATCAATTCACAGCGGAAGTCTGTAATTTTCATGTATTCTTGCCCCGCGAGCTGTCAATGATTGATCAATTATAAACCTGATCCAGAGATAGCTTGATTCTCAGCTGAAGCCTGATATTTCGATGCGTTTTTGTTTCAAAGCCTGCCAATTATTGATCACATTGATACTCAATAGGAACTCAGTTCGCAGCTAAGATCTGTCATCATCGTGGAGCTTCCAGTCGTTGAATCGGCAGAAGGCAGCTCTTCAAGATGTCGAGCTCCGCATTGGACACAACCTCCACCATTGATGTTTCCAACCCTAAACCTTTGTCCGTAAAATTGCTTTCGTCTTTGTACCCTCGAGCCTTCGATGATCTCTCATCTCTCTAACCCCACACTTGTCACTTAGCTATGACTGCTGAGCCAACTTGGCCACATTGGCTGTTTTCCTAGCGCCAGCACGGGATATCACCGAGGAAAATGCACGTTCCAGGGTGCACGCGCGACGAGAAAGATCGGATTATTTATGGAGTGTAGTCGCGGGAGCGATCGAATCCGACACCTCTGGAATTAATCCACAGCTGAATGGAGACACAGAGTCGGGGCTAATTAGCGGGTTTATTGTTTAGTGTGTACTTGAGGTCGAGCCAGGCGTTCCTTTCTTCTCGGCAACGAACGTCCTCCTCGTACCCGCTCCTTTACACGGTTGACCTTCTTTACCCCGATGTGGAGAAGCCCAGGCTGCTGTATTGTGACAGGCTCCAGTCTGAGACAAGGACCGCACCAACGTGCGCCAACTTTTGTCCATACACAAACGTACGTAAATGGTTTATGGGTACAGCGTTGTAACGCGCGGACGATGATCTTTCACGATCGATGCGAATGTGCTCGAGGAATACACGTGGGATCTCGTTACACCGTTTGAGGGACTTGCTAAAGAATCGGGAACACAGAGCGCTGTTGGACCGGTGAACTTTTAGCTGAGAGTCAATGAAGTCCCGATGAAAGAGAAACCAATAATTTCTTCTCCGTCTCTCCGGTCTTTTGGACAGCCCATCATCAGGAACCTGAGGCATGCATCAGCTGATGTGGGAAAGTCGTCATCGAGCGGGGATTGGTCGATTCGTCGGGTTCTGCCACGATGATGAGGCAAATTTCATCGTGATTGAATTCCCTCGATTTATTCGATCCCAATTCAATTGCAATTCGAGGTGGCTCGGTGTATGTATAACTCTTAGCAAATCGTAGCACTATTTCGCTATCACGGCTAGCCGTGGAAGCACGCCAGACTCCCGGAGACCCCGACACTGGATCGAGAGATATAGCTATACGAGATACGTATCTGTAGAAGAATGGAAGAGGGAAAAAATAAAAATAAAAATAAAAATTCGGACAATAGTTCCCCGTGCGTCGAGGACATTTAAATGTATGTATTCATACGCTCGCTGTATCGCTTTGACGAGAGGTGTGGTCAAAATTATTCAAACTGACCCGGACTCCTTTTTTTTACTCTTCCTCTTCTTCTCCGTACACTTCGCTCTTGGCTATCTCTTTCTCTCTTTCTTCCTCGAGTATGGGACACTTTCTAGCCCCGAGAGACGAGGAGGAACAGCTCGCTGCACCCACGTAATTCTTTTTAATATTCCTTTCGACGACGACAACGACGACGAAGACGACGACGTCGCACGCGGTCTTTTCCCTCTCTGCCCTCATCTTTCTCACTCTCTTTGCCTCCTTTCCTAGGTCTTTCTCCCGTTCCTCCGAGACTCTCTGGGGGCCAAGTGCCCACCGAATCCTCAACCGTTAATTCGCATCTCGCAGGATCTCTACGTTAGCCTCGCACACGTAAGACGTCTCCCGGAACGTGTTTCGAACCCGGCAATCTTCGAATTATCATTTAAACGAATTTAAACTTGACATTTAAACCAATAATGAATAATTGATATGAATTTACACGCGCGTATAAATTAGAGGTTTTCTCTGGACGGGAGGAGGGATGACCTCGTTGAATTAAACCCAAACAAACACAGGCGGGAATTCTGGGATTGTTTCGGGAAGTTGAAGCGGCCGATTTATGACGTGACACAATATTGGGATTGTTTGGGTCTGAAGTAAGAGACAGAAAGTTACAGGTCGAAGATTTTGAGTGACCCTTCTATTTTCCCCTTGATTGGATATTGGTTCATTATGCCATGATTCAGCCGCAAAATGGTGAACAATTTTGTTAAACTTCCTCTCGATGGGATGAGGCTATCGAGTCCGGTGGGAGGCATAAATTATTCCTACGAGTTGATGGATGATGAAAAAATCTCCAGCACTGATTTATTACTTTCATTCGCGTTGCGGCGATGATTTCACGCCGATGAGTGAATTGAGTTTCACCCACATTTAGTTGCCGTAGGTGTGGTGCGTGTGCCGTAGGATCTAGAAGATCGAGTACGGCGTCAACCACGAAAAAAAAAACTATTGTTGTGCAATGCGACCTGAAAAATCGAAGATGGGCATGCTGCGTTATATACGAAAACCATTGTTTCATTGTTCCGACGAAAATCATTGTTCCAATAACGGCTATGATAGCTCGTCCTAAGAAAATAAAATAACCTCACAGATGAGTAACTGCTGGGAGAGATATTGAGCCGACAATAGTTTCGGCAACGACCTATGTAACGCAACGGTAGCCGAAGTCAAAGCTTGGATGGGTGACCGCTCAACTTGGTATACCGAGCGGGACCCTATTTTTGGCTAATATAAATATTGATAAAAATTTCTTCATTTATTCTTAGCAATATTTTAATATGCCTTTCACTACAATTGCAACAATTATATTGCTTGATAATAATTATTATAATAAAAATAATGTAATTTTAGTAAGAACTAAAGACCTTAATTTTTATGGAAATTTCGAGTATAATAAAGGCTTGAACTTGAATTACAATAATAATAATGATTGCCTTTTCAGGCGAAGAGTTCGTCGGAAATGAATAATGGATTTACAAGTCTAGATAATATTTTATAAATCACAGTTATATCCGAAAAATACTTATTGTTATTATTTTTATTGATATCGTCATTGCAATTATTTAAGAACATTGAATGGTTTACGGATTTTATTATTTTTTTGTATTATTTTAGGTTAATAACAATAATAATAATAATAATGCCTATTATAAGAAACTAGAAGGTACCGATATACAAATGGCTTTTTTACGTGATTCTTTTGTACGGACGTTTTGTTTATTCTGGTCTTTTCCTTACGGGGATAGAGAAAAAAAAAGAAGGAAAATGCGGTTTTCGGATCGTTCAGAGGGAATAAAAGATCCACCGGCCACCCAGTACAAGAAAATGCCTTTTTCCCATCCCCGGGATCCCCATCTCGATATATAGGCAGAATGCGGTTGCTCGACAGGAGCACGTATAAACAGGGTGTTACATGGATGAGGGACAGTGGTCGAGAAAAAGAGAGTGAGAAGCCCCGGTCTGTATGCCGAAGCATGCCCGAGACCATGCCCCGTGTATGACATATGGGTGGCGCAAAAACCACCAATGCTGATTGATTAGCCACGCGCCATAACCAAAAAGACCCTGGGATAGAGGATGCCCTTCCATCTCTCTCTAACTTCCTCCCTCAACGTCCAAACATCTCTCATCCGGCGAAACAACAATTCACGTGGAATTTCCTCAAATACATCGGATTAATAAAAAAGACAACGTTTTCGATATACCACGAGAGCTAAATGTTGATTACTTTACGGGTTCCACGTGTCCATTGGGTGACCATTCGTTGAACGTGCTCCCTTGGAGCAGTTTTATTTATCGAGTGGACATTGTTGAATTCAATTCACTTAAAGGTCAAACGTGGTTCCGAATATTGGAAGTATTGGAAACGTTGGGAAAATAGATTTTATTGGAAAATAAGATATTCCAAATTTTTCAGGATGGTTTCAAATTTTTTAAAACTTTATTTGTATGTTTTTATTTCAATTGATTTTTCCATTTTTTATTGGTCTTGTCAGATTTGTCAAGTAAACCTTTTAGTAAAATTTACCTAATGATGAATTGAGTTATTTTTATAACTTAAAGTCTCAAATGCTTTAAAAAAAGATTTGCATTTCTCCATACTATCAAAGATCCGCTTCAATTTGAGTTCCCTTAAAAAAAAATGTAACTTTCACCGTGGTCCAATTTTGCAAATACACGTGTGCGCGTGAAAACACATGCAACCCAAACAAACCCAAACAAACAAACGTTTTTTTTTTTCAATTTTCACAGTAGCTTAACCTCTTAAATACATAGGCGCGTGTGCACGTGAAAATGCATATGCATGCAAGCTGAATTCCTACCTATCCTTTGCTGTATCGCGGAGTCCTCGTTAGCGCAAAATTTTTACGGTACGAAGGAACTCCGAGCGGTCGCGAGGGTTCCCTCGTGAATGGCCGATAAATTAACCGTTATCATATACATCTCCCGATTAATAACCCCCGGGGTCACTTGGCGGCATTACATTCATCTCGCGACCCCGGGCACGACCCAGCTTCTGTCAATTCCGTACCACTTCTATGTAACGTTGCCCCTATCTCTTCCACGTCCACATTTACGTACGTCCGCGTTTATACTTCGAGAGAAGGGATTTTTCCAAACTCAGATCTAGGCGATGCCGGCTATCAGGATATGGCTCATTCAAGGACGGTCCTCGAAGATTTTCTGGTCAGGATGGCACTTGAAATGACCTTTGTTTGGGTTTTTGTTGATTAATTTCTTAGCAGTGTTAAGTGTAGTTCAATCTGGCTGGTTCGAGGACGATAAGGATGGTACAATGTTTAATATGGGGACAGGGGCACATCGAGATCTCGAAATCTTCGACCAATCACGTATTTCGTACACTGGGTGGCGAGGAAAGTCCGAAAAATCAAAATCCAATATTTCATGATAATTTTTACTCTTCAAGAAAAAAAAAACATTTTCTTTTCCTCTTCTGAGTGCATTCTTCCCTCCTGTTTCTGTTTTCTCATAATTGTCTCCAACTGTTTCGACAATTAATATTTTTTTATAAACTTTACCGCTTCGCTATATTAATAAATTCTTTTAATCGATCCAAACCCGTAGCCCTTTATTTTTCGAGAAAGCAAAAAAAAATGATAAAAGATGAGGAGTGATTTGAATCGATACGGGATACCGAGATTCTGGCCGTCACTTTTCCAGGTCCCCCTGTATAGCACTGGATCCTTTTCTGTACGAACGTGGAGAGAAAGGGAGGAGAAACACAGAGGGATAGATATGCTTTGGTAGTGGATGGAGGAACGATGCACTTCTTTCTTAGCTCGGACTGCTGCCATACTGCGAAGATGTTCGCACGATCCAACATCTCGGTTTATCGTCTCTCTCTCTCGCGCTCTGTAGCTTTCTTCGTTCCTCTTTCTTATAGGGCACACCAGCAACTGCACGAGCTGTCTCGGACGGCGATATATACGTTCACGGACATCCCGTAGCGCCACGAGTCCGACCCGGTAGTCGTAGGTGGACGCGGTCCACTCATCGCCTCTTAACTCCTCGGCAATCCTAACCTATCTTCTTCCATCCTTTTCTCTGCTCTTCCTCGGGTTCTCTCTCTCTCCCATTCTCCGTCTTTGTGCTCGTCCTTCCCTCGCTGCCTGTCTATCTGTCTCTTTTTCTCCGTGCCCGTCGATTCGCGACTCCCCCGATACCGTTCGATAGTTCAACGCGGGGTTCAACACCAGTAGCCTCAATTAAAGTCTCTCTCTCTCTCCCTCTCTTATCCTCGGATCACGGATATCTTGGCTCCGTTTGAGCACGCGTTTACAGCCTTAAACGGCTTAAATCACGTGCCATTATATCGACAGCTCGTGCCTATTTGCGATCAGACGACGCTGGCATTCGGGATGTTCAACGATGCATCGAAATAACGAATATGGGTTCGTTTGGGTTTGCGACGAGCAGACAAAGTTGGGGAGGTTCAGCGACGAGTCGAGATAATTAATAGAGATTTGCTTGGGGGGTTTGGATTTGCAACGAGTAGGTAAACATTGGGTATTGAGTCATGGTATTGGCAATGACTTTAGGTTCCCGGAAATTCGATGATGAATCGACGCAAAAAATATGGACTGATTTGGGTTTGCGACCCAAACCCAAACACATTACGGAGGCGCAACGATACCTCGATATAGCAAATATGGGCCTGTTCAATTACTGTGCCATTGACAGCGCTCAAAATTTGGTTACGAAAATTTCATTGCTTTCTCCCAGCTCTCCAAAGACCGCTCCAATTCCCTTCGATAGCGTTCCGTAATATGACAAAAAGATAGAAAAATAAATACCAACATATTTCACACCTCGATGGTACAGTGCCATTCAGATTTCGCTCGGTATGAATAATTTATGCAGCATCCCACATATCTCATCCATCTCGTATTAGCTCGGCTGGATACGTGTCTAGAAATGGTATAGGTGTGTGTGTGTGTGTGTGTGTGTGTGTGTCTGTTTGTATCGAGTCTCGCGAGCAGGACGTACATAAGCGCAGAGAGCATTTGCGGAGAGTTTCGCACGATCCTGAAGCCGGGCCACGTTCGTCACGACCTGTGTGAGCTCCATCGAGTCTCCGGCTATCTATCCGCATAAACCGAGGCCGGGCAAACTGCGAGGGGACCTCTCGAGAGTGAGCCGAGGCCCGGGTACCGTCACGCGGCCTCCTCTCACGGTAGTTGTAGGTGGACGTCGTCCAGTCTGCGGCTTCTCGCGATCAGCGTTCACTCTTGGCCCATTCGTCCAAGCGCCACGTTCTATACGTACGAGCGTCGGATATCGCCGCCCGCTGAATCCGTCCAACGTTTGCTACCAGGCCATCTGCCCATTTTTATGGCTGTCCTTTTTTTTTACTCGATGAGTCATTGGCTCATGAGACCAGGATGGTGCCTGAAATGACCTTTCGGTTGATACACTTGTATCGGAGATTGTGTAGAGACGGACGTTTGCGTGCTGGGCTTCTTTGAACTTTTTTTATCTTTGTGTGTATTTTTTTCTGTAGGATAGCAACCCTGTCTGTTTGGGTTTAGTGGGGTTGGATACAGAGTTACTTGTTTGGGTTTGTCTGGGTTGGATGCGAATTTCTTTTCTTGGATTTCATACAAACTTGATCATGAAAAATCGATGGTTGATTGGCATTGATAAAAACTTCATAGTTTATACTTGTTTGGCTTTGACACATACTTTTTTGTTTGAATTTGATCCGAATCTGTTTATTTGGGTTTTTTCGAGTTCAATTCCACCTTATTGGTGTGGGTTTGTTTGGGTTTAATAAAAACTTTGTCTATTTTATTTTTTTTGCGTTTGATTCGAGTTTGGCTGGTTCGATTGGTTTGAGCTCGATAGAAACTTAGGATTGATGCTTTTACATTGGGTATTACGAGACCACGGGCGTTCACACAGGGTTGAGTACGATGACGATTGCTCCCAGAAATTTTAAGTCTTCAAAGCTTTGGACGTACCTGTAAGTGTGTGGGTACGAATATGTCGGAGCCTGCGGTCTCCATTGCAGTTGGTGGTATCGCGAGCCGCTGTGGCTGCCTCGGGAGCCAAAAGTTCATAGGTGTACGGTTAACCGGGACGCGTACCACGAGAGATCCCTCGACCAGGCCTCATCTTCTACCGTGTGGTAGCTCTGGTCCAGAAGCGAGTGAAACGTTCCGCGAAGGAACCGGGCTGGGTGGAGAGGGGTGAAATATTCTTCAAAGCTGCGTATTGTATCGTTCGGGTTCGTGGGAGTTCTCGTATCCGCACATAAGATGGCAAAGTGCAACAAATTCGATTTTCGTATAATAAGAATAATGGGAAGAATAATTGAGCAATCGAGAAAGGATAGGAAGAATGATGGAGGAGCGATTTCTCGACTGGCAATTTTCGGTATTTCCAAATGATCCATTTATGCATAATTATTCAATATATCGATATTAACTTTTTCCTTATATAATTTTAACATTTCGTACGTCTGATGAGAGAAGCCAGGGCGAATTATGAATTTTTGATAACCAGGAAACGGATAGCCGAATAATTTCGCTCCCCGAGTATTTTCAGGTTATGAATATTTGAAAAAGTGCATTAGCCAGATTCAATATTCGATAACAGTTGAGGATGAGATCGAAATTGCAATTTGGGGACATTGTTTATTTACTGTTTCTTTTCAATTGGGTACAACCACTGTATCTCGATCAGCACTCGTCGAGTTTACGTTAATCGGTGCAATAATTATTATTGTTGCAATTTATATGAGATAAACGACTAGAGAGCGACTAAATTTGGAGTCGTTCGGGGATTCGAAAATCAAGATGTGTTTCGACGATCCGCAACTGCTGGAAAAAAAAGGGTAGAAATGAGACTCCTTCGTTCCTCGTCTCATCCACTTTCTCTCCATCGTAGTCTTTATCCCTGTACAGTTGTAGGCACTATCGAAACGAAGTCCCAAGAGAAAAGTGCCATGGTGAAGAGATAAAATGCCTTCCGTGTTAATGGGCCTGAATTTTTGAGGTATAGTCATTCTTGATAGAAAAATGATATATGTTTTGCAATGTTTCAAAAAATAATTTATTAGTCGTAAATTTATGTATCCAACACGGTGGCTTGAAATTGCTTCCACAAAGGTTAATAATTGGAAAACGAATGAAACTGAATACCCGAAAAGGTCTGAAAATATTTCTCATCAAGATTCAGAATTGAAATCCTAATATCGTCGAAATTGAGTTCAAATACTATCGAGAGTGGGTAATTAATATCTCTAAGCGTTAATTTATTACTCAATTAGCTATTGGTAAAGCCAAACATGTACGACACGATCGAGACTTGTGAATCCACGATTCCTCCATTTTCGACTTTTTGCCCGAATGACGTTTGCCAATAAATCGACTACTATGAAGACCGTCCTCGAAATCCGATGTCTGCGAAATCAGCTGATTTTTCGATACACATAAGAAATCCTCTTTCGATATATAATACGTGTGTGCGAAATCGTTTCGAGATCGTCGGCGGCTGCGGGCAGCATGCAGATGAATAGCCCCCGCGAAAACCGTGAGACTCCGCTTGCCCTATATATCGGGAGATCACGGCGCTCTCGCGCGACTCGTCGTGCTGTGTCTCTTGGCCGTAATCTAAAAAAAAAAGTGTTCCCCGCCGGATTAGAGCCGAATAGCGCGAGAAGCTCCGAGCCGTAGGTTTGGCAAACATGTAACGACTATCAGTTCTTCTCCCTTTCCTATATCGCATCGTTGATGCATTCGTACGTATAGAAACTGTTTCGTATCCGATCGACCCAGTTTTTACTTGCGCGTACTACGAGTCTACGTCAAATGCACACGTGACCGCGCAATGAAGCTGGTTTTATCATTTTTGAAATACCGTTTCGTAAATTGGGGTAAGATTGTTTTCTCGCTGAGATATTCGATTTTTCGTCCGGATAGAAAACTTACGAAATGATTATTAGTTTTGAGCACGACTGTACGTGTATTTGTGTCCTAGAGAAAAAAAGGCTTCGAGCGTTGCAACATTTTTTTTCAATACCCTTACTTCATCCCACTGTTGAGAGGCTCGACGACACTTCGGTAGCCAATATCGTGCCAATATTTCATTAGTGCATCGTACCACAGTATGCACATGTGTTGCATCGTATTCTACGGTTGCACCGCTTTCGACGATATTTATTAGAATAATTATGTTCGCGACGTGCATGATCGTATCCAGCTAAGGATAAGCCCGCCACCGCCGACGTCTTTTCCATAAGCAATGAATTTTGCGAAACGAGAGACACGGTGCGAATCGACGGTACCGATGCAACGTGGTTCAACCAGTTGCTGCCTCGACGCTTGGGCATTAAAATAGCATCCATGAAATTCGCAAATGGACCAGAAGAATGGGAATGATCAGTCCTATTATTGTCCTTTGCAATAAAATGTCTACATTTAAAGAGCATGAGGTAAACTTAGGAAAAATGGTTAATTTTTTTGTTTAATATTGACGCGATCTAGGATAGTTTTGGTGAGTAAATATAGTGAGTATGCGCAGGTTCACGGGGAATGGATCGGTTCCTCATTTTTTTTAAGAGGATGAAACAGAGAGATGCGGAGTAAGAATAAAAAAATAGATTAATTCGTTGATGATTCATTACGCTTTGAAATAATTTTTTAAGCGATAAGATACACAGTTGGGAGTAGCAGAACGATCGAGAAAAATGGAAAGAAAGGTAAAAAGGGAGGGACTCAAGATTAAGAGAAAACCGTAGGGAAAAAAGATTCAAAGAAAAACGGCTGGAGAAAGGGAGGTGCGGAGGAGGAAAGCGAGAGGAGTAAAAATGCATCGAGAGACGGAGAAACGATATAATAAGTCTGGAGTCCACGGCTAAACCGTGCCGACATAGAGAAATGTATAATAGAAGTAGGAAACTCGTAGGGGGCTCGCCACGATTCTCTCTCGTACACGGGACGGAGTGTCCAAGAAGGAGAAATGCAGATATTGCTGGGACATCCTCAGGGCTCGAAAAGATCGAGGGAGAAGGAGAGAGAGAGAGAGAGAGAGAGAAAAAAGTCGGTGGGGAACATTACCCGCGATCACAATGTTTAATGAAAAACGCCCGAGTCGCCAGAGCACGATGTTATTCACTGAAGGACTCAGACAAGAGTGCAAACCAAACTGCATCGTGTAACCGTGGCTCGCTAAATCGTGACGCCGCGAAGCGGTATACAGATTGCGCTCTTAGCGGTTTTGCCGCCATTTTTTTTTCTTCTCTCTCTCTCTCTCTTTCTCTCTTTCTCTCACGCTGGTACAGAGCCAGAAATCTCGAGAGTAGACGCACGCCGACAAAAGCCCATCGGAGGACTCTCTCTCTCTCTCCCCCTCGCCTCAGCCTCCCTTGGAGACGCGAGATTCATCCACTGGTCATCAGAACGATTTGCCTCCAGTGTGCTCCCCTAGCCACTCTCCGTCACTCATCAACCGCTGATCCAACTTGTGAAACTCTCAGGCCTATTACGCGCGTATACTTTTCCAGCGTTCCTACGGATACTCATTCTCGCTCGGGCACCATGGATCCTTCGCTGTCGTCACGCTCTCGGATGTGCCACTACCAATTGCATTCGCGTTCTTCACTGCGAATCCACGTCTATTATTCATTACACGTATTATGACTCATTTTGGAAATCAACACGCGTCGATACAAGTGCCATGAAACAACGCGATTTACTGTCTTGTGACACGTGTAGGTATAGTGTTACATTCGACGTAATGATTGTCAACTGGTTTGGGTTTGCTGAGATACGATATACCCAAACTTCGTTTCGATTCGTTTGGCTATACTTGGATCAAATGGAAACTTGTTTGTTTGGGTTTAACACAAACTTTAATTTTTAGGTTCCTTTGGGTTTATTCGGGTTGAAACAAACACAACTTTTCCCATTTTTCAATGATTCACAAATGGTTTGTTAAACAACAACTAGCCCCGAACAAAGTTTATTAGCTATGTTGAGGAACGCTACTGATGATGTTCGTACCCATCGATCGAGAAGTTCTCTTCAAATGAACTGCTTCGTTAAATTGTGAATCCACCCCCTTGGTGTTTTCCATCACTCGATCAAGCTATATCGAACGATCGATATTTTATTTCATCTGCTCATTTCTGATGACGTGACAAAAAAAACGTGATTCAAAACACTCGTATCATTTACCGTACACTTTCTTCGTTGCAGTTACCAAACCGAATGGTCGGCAGATTACCATGTGCGAATATACACGAATTTATGTATCTTATATTTATTATCAGAAATCGCTATTTACTATGTGAGCGTTTATATAAATACAAGTTATTTCAAGATCCATCTTGTAAGAAATATAAAAAATTAGTCGTGTTTTGAAAAGTGAAGTCGAAAAATTAGAATTTCCGAAACGGAAAAAATGTATTAGGAAGGGAATATTTTGTGTACATTATGGATCCAAAATGAACTTTTTTTCCATAAATGTATATCTATATAGGTAAATCGTTAAAAGTATGTATACTTTCGTATAAGCGTGCCAGTATATATTGGCATATAAATATGTATACATTTATGTACATAACGAGATCCTCGATGGTATAATATTTCTGTCCTCTTTACAACGATAGGACGATAGTTCACTCGTACTTTTTGTATGTGTCCATTTATATATATATATATATATATATATATATATATATGCATATCTACACAGAACCAATCATTCTTGTTTGTACCCTCATAGAAATTTCGATTGTATCGATTTTCCTTCTTTCTCGCTCTCCCCCCCCCGTTCGCCCCGATCATCGACCTGGTCGACATTTCAGAGCACTCTCCGACTCTTGAAAACACATGAACACATACACGTACACACGAAACGTATTATAATAGACATTTGAGGAAAAGAAAGAAAAGAGAAGAAAAGAGAGAGGGACAGATCCGGGTGATCCACTGCCTACGGTGAGGATCGGCAGATCTCAAATAATTCCCTTTTACGATGCACCTTCATAGCTGTGCACACAGTCCGAGTGAGCACAACTCGGGTACACGCGAGGTGCATGTATCACCGGGCTTTCGTTAAAATGTCGCGATGATGATACGAGGTATAACCCCAAGGCTCCAATTTCTTTTATCGGAGATAGAATCGAGAAATTTTTTTTTTTCAAATGCCGGATGGGGTAAAATGATCAGGAGGGAAAATAAATTTGAAGGGAAGCCCTTTGGCTGTCTTCGCTAGATCTAACCCAAACAAACTCATTTGAGATGAGGAAAAGGGAGAGAGAGAGAGAGAGAGAGAAAGATAAGTCTTCTTGGTTTTAGTTCTGCGTGTTTGGCTCTTGGTGGCGTACACAGTTGTGCGATGAGAGAAAAGAAGCCGCGGTCTATCCTTCCATCTCTCTCCCACTCCCTCTCTCACTCTCTCTCTCTCTCTTTCTTCCTCCCGAACGCCCTCGCTCGCGCCCTCTCTCTCTTTCTCTTTTCGTACCGCTGGCCGATCTAGCGAAGTGAAAGTTAGATGTGTGGGCACGGGATGCGCACGAATTCATTTTTTCGGCCTCTCCGCGTTGTACAGTACACTTCAAACCGTATGGTACAACCACTGGTAACAGATACATACGAACGTTACAGAGGATTTTTTCTTGGCTGCTCGACCGCGGCAGTTCCCATGTACACCTCTAGCCTATATGGCCGGTACCGAGATCCCTCGCTTCCACCTATGTGCATTCGGTATAGCCCTATGCGCGCGGCATCGTACGTGCACGATACCGGCGTCGGGAGCGTCTACAGTGATGGTGTCAATATGGAACCCTCGACCCCCCCTGCTACGATAAATTTGGACGTCCTCGGTTCGTTGGAATCGTCGGGCGGCAAAAGCGTGGGTGGAAGCGAATCGGTGGCAATATGGACCACTCGAAATCGACTTTTCGCCAAGCGGGGGGGGGGGGGGGCAGGGGGGATTTGTTGAAAACCATTTAGAGACGTATTGCTGCGAACACCCGATGAATAATAAATATAAGCAGAAATAAAAATATAATAAATTATATTAAATAAAAATAAATATATATTGAAAAAAAATTAACAAAATTAATATTGATAAATATAATGTATAACTAAAACCCTGAGATACGTGGGTTTCACACTCGTCGGGCGACCAACACGTGTGTCGCAGTAAATCGGTGAAATTTGAACCATTTGAATTCGGAGCGCAGAATTCGATTTTATTAAGAAGGGGCAGAGGGGAAGGAGGGCGGATGGAGGTTCGTAGGGATATATTGGTGGCAATATGGACCACAGGGTAAACTCAGAGGTTGGCAGTCTGCGGTCATTTCGGGTGACACGGTCATCCATGGTGTTTGGGTTCGATTTGGCAATTGGAGGGGTGAAAGGGGGGTGCGAGTACAGGGTAAAAGCAAGGGCAGGAATAGCTTCGAGGTAATATGAAACACTCGGTCAATTTGGATTTAAAAAACTCGTCATACCGTAAGTACGAGACCGCGGAGTAGTGGGGAAATGAAACGAGTCGAGTCTCTCTTGCACCGATGGTCACAGTGGGCTCACTGGTCGTCATTATTGACGTAACTCTTCGAGGCGCAGCATTCTCGATCGACATTCTTCGAAACGGAGGGTGCGGCTATCAACGATTCTTCATTTTCATGAAAAGAAGAAAACAACCCGATATCTCGAAATTCACGATTCGACACGGTCAAGACATTATTTATAAAAAAAAAAATTGTTGGGCATTCCTAAAAAACTAAAAACTTTTGCAAGACACGAGATTGACATTTGCCAGATATTTCCGGTGCGAAAAAACGGCTTGGGAAATAAGAAAAAAATCGGGGGTCCGTATTGCCCCGAATTTGCTTATACATTCGGGAAACGGCGTCTAGGGGCCGTAGAAACGCAACCCACACTGTTGCAGCACCCTCGCGGGACTTGGGGCCTTTTGTGACGGAGTTTCCATCTCGACGTGTATGGAAAAGGAGTACGGAAAAAGAGGAGAATTATAGATAGGAAAAGGACGCGCGGGGGTGAGGGAAGGACAAAAAAGGACGGGACAAAAGCGCGGCCGCGCGCGCGCTCGCGTGTGTGCATATATTTTGCGCGCGTCTATCCTCGCCGTGGATGAGAGGCCCGCGTCTCGCGGTGGCCTGCCTCCGTGACTTATCGACTTTGTGCCTCTGACGTGTCGTGTACACGGCCGCGCGAGCGAGCACCGCCGAGCAACGGAATCGGCCAAGAAGAAGAGTATCGGGAGTTCTCGGCCCGATTCCGTGTCGTTCCCGTACCGAGATTCACGTCTATACGTATCCAGGCACATCAGGTACGTGTCTGCCTTCCAAGCATGGGCCAATGGATCTGTGGACACGTGGACTCGATGAGCGAAGCCTCGGAAACTCTCGGCTATCTTCCAGGATCCTTCCGAACGGAATCTCACGTTCCCTTTGCCAGATGCGGAACCCCAATTTTCGACGCCCAGCCACCATTTTTCCTTCGCAAGATTTCCCACCGAACCAAACATTTTAACACCCTGTTGTTGAGGCTTTACGATTTTTAATATTTTAGCCGTTCATTCTATTTCATGGTTCGAGCGAATTTCACACGTATTTATATATTTCGATCGTTCCAATGTTCATTTAGATATTTTACTAAATTGTTTACACGTTTATTGATTATCTGAAAAACTACTAAACTTACCAAAATGATTGATTATTATCTTTAAAATAAAATATAAAAAAATTAGAATAAAAAAATCTATAAAAATTATTTATAATTATCTTGAGGGTGAAAACGATAATTATTGTGACGACGATTGTACATCTTGCTTCATGAATACTTCAATACTCATCCTGGAAAGAGGAAATATTTTGGTGTTTTACCCAAAAGTCATCGGTTTCTTTGAATTCTCGAGCCTCACCTGGCTCAAGATACGTGCGCAGGTTATTTGAATATTCGATAGACACGGAAAAAGTGTGACATTTGCACGTCCCGTAGCACCACCCATATAATACCGGTGCACTCGAGAAACGAGCTTTTCCACGGGCGAGGATTTTTTTTTTGTTGGCTGGGTTAACGAAAACAATGTTCCAGGTCGGGGATGGTCTCGTCGACGACGAGGGATACGAGTATCGATCTCGGAACTCCTGACGGACGAAACAATGCATCGACGACAGGCTAACAAATGGTCCAGCGCCTTATCGCTTGTTCGCGACATATATATCCACACATTTTTGTCAGTCTGCGAATAAACTGCGAACGCACGAATTTTACGAACTGGGAGGGGGGAGACGATTGTCCTTCCCGCATTATCAGTCAATTAGAGTATTGTACAGAGTATTTGGTCAATATGAGGAAAACGAACGTTGGCATTTCAGTTATTCATTGATCCCCAAAGATGAATTATTCATTATTATTGCGTGGATGGTTTAGTTCTTTTTTATACGTTTCTACGTAAAATGTTTTTATTATTTATACTTTTTTGCTCTACGTTCGTATTGGTAGATTTTATTTAATTTGGGACTAGATTTATTACCAGATTTTACTTACATTAATTTGATTATCAATTAAAAATCTCTCTAATGTAATTATAGAGTTACTATTACGATAACTAATTAATTCAAACATCGATCGATTTTTATTATTCAATATTTATTTTTTTACCTTTTTCCTTTGGCTTAAGATGTAATTTATAATTAAAATGAGAATTTCTATATTTGAATTTATCAATTTAATTTTGGAAATGTTAACTAAATAACGTAATGTGTAATATAATTTGCAATCTATAAAAAATAACAGAATCTGTACACAACAATGGAAAAATTGAAATGTACATGAAATTATTCACTCGTAAAATAGTCACAACCGATATTTATATGTAGAATCAAACGAAATATCGTAATAATATTATGTAATTATACACAAAAATTGTGGTGCATCCCAGTTGATAATCTTGTTCCGATATTTAAGATATCGCAGGACTGAATGCGATCCGTTCGATTTTATATTGGATTTAGATAACACGTGGTAAAAGGTTAACCAAAATGGTCGTGTAATTGTAGCAAGCAGATATGCTGTTATAATAATAGCCCGATCATCGAATCATATAAATACGTGCATAATGTAATAAGTATGAGGGATAATCTCGAACGGTTGAGCGACGTGCTCACCTGTGCTGTCGAAATACACGCGAAACCAATCAGCGATTCTAATGGAGATCGATAGTTCGCGAGACGATCGATTTCCTCGCTGCTCTCGAAGATCCAAATGAATCATGGAATAAACGGGGAATTCTTTTAGATGTCTGAATATAAATCAGCATGTAGCAGTCTATAAATGCAATTCATTTTGAACTTCTCCTAAATAAATGATCCGCGAATTAACAAAACAACCCTTTTTAATGGCCAGAAATATATTTTGGTATTTCGTTTGTGGAGTTGGAATTGTGTAATAACGATCGGAATTATTGAAAACAATTAATAAAAAAAAGTGAAATGTTTTAAAAATCAATGAACCGGTTGACTGAATATTTAAATCCTCGAACAATGACTATTCTTTTAGCGCAATGAAAATGTTCATAATAGATTGTTTAATTAATCGTCAATACTACGAACTGCTTCGAATCCCGAGGTACAAAGTCCATTTCCGGTTCTAGTTTCCGGCTTCCAGCCTTCTTCTACAAAGGTCCTCGTGGCCGAACAAAAACCAACAAAAAAAAACTTACAAAGTGATTCAATGACCAAGGCAATAGGGGTTTTAGCTGTGAGGTTTTCCAAGTTTCACAAAAGGTGGCAGCCAACGAACTTCCTTATCACTGTGCAAACCTTCGGGAAGGAAAACGAGGCAGGAAGAAGGTGCCTTGTGGGCATCGTGAGAATATAAAGGAGGGAGGGGAGGGGGGGGGGAGGAAAGCCCGAGAGGGACACAGTCACCGGTCTGTTTCTCTGTTGTTACAAGCACCAGGCCTCCGGGACGAGATGAAATAGCTGCACTGTCCAGCCTCGTGCGGGCCCCACCTGTACCCTTATCTATCACGACAAACAGTCATATCCGTCGCGATTCGAGGAAGGTCTGCGTCTTGTCCGTTTTCAAGAGTTGCCACATTTTTAAAGCCTATCGTTCGGTCCAACCGTCATTCGCTTCTCCGAGCTTCTACGTGCCCAAGCAAACCCGAACGTCCACTTTTCAGTACCTTTTTGGCTCCGGAACGCAAAAGAAGAATCGACGCTTTCCACGCAGGGGAAAATTGACCCAAGAGAAAGGAAAGTGCTTTGGAGTTTGGCGAACCGGCGATCGGGGCAGGGGAAGGGTAATTTATGCAATTTTATTCGCCTTCCTCCAGAGTATAATTAACGCGTGCTGATCGGATGGATCTTTATCGAGGACGAAGATGAATGTTCGTTGATGGGGAATTGATAATATCATGGGTAGAAGTTTTAGTTAAATGTTTGGAATTTCAATGAATCGCTGGATACGTTTTCGATATACTGGAGGATTCGAAAATATTTGGTATTTATCCGAGTTTTTGTATTATGAATATATCTTGGAAATATATTGAAAATAAATTGTTGATAAACTTTATTGAAAGATTATTGATACTTTGTATTAGTAATGTGAATTGGTATTTTAGTTGTATTAAAAATGGTATTTGAACTGAGATATTGGATACTCAATGAAAATAATAGAAATTTAACTACAATAGAAGAAATTATGCAAAAATATTTATAATACAAATACAATACCACAAAATAATTAAAAGTTTTACCTGTAATGAATATTTCTGAAAAGTCTGATATTTTACAACGACGAGACTTGCCATCCATCCGACTACTGGCCTGGGCCGGTGCAGCTTGACCCATAAGTTTTTTTGCTCTTGCCAGAAGTTTTTCGCTGGAAGAGGCCATTTAAAAAAATTTGATAATCGGTGGGCATATTTACGTGAGGACGAAGATGCCGGAAAAGAAAATAGTGGCTTTACTCGGTTAGGATCCGGGAAGTGATCCGTCCGAAAGATTCTCTGTGAATCTGCGAGCTGGATCGAGACTCGCACGGCGATCGAGACAGGAGAAAGGAGGATTCCCAGAGGATTTAGGGAGACACGGCACGATTTTCTCTGCTCGTTCATCTCTCGCATAAACGCGGCCTTCGCCCGCAATGAAAATCGCCCGATGAGAGACGGGAGATAAGGGGTGAACTGATGTGGGTCAGCATCCACGAGCTAGTACGCTCCGATAATGCACAACTCGGAGAGCTATCCGTAAATTCGCTCTCTCTTCCAGCGTAAATTGTTGCTTACACGTCTATGGCAAAAGTGTGTTATCGTTAATTTCATTCCTTTTTGGCAGTTCCTGCGAAACTAGAATTTTCGTTTGATTTCCGATCTGACGATACGTCTGTGTCAGTTGAAACTGATCTTCTCAAATAAGCACAAATCAACCCGAAGAGTCCTAATAAACAGAGTCATCCTTTGGCCTAGGAAAACAGATTTTTGTTTTGAATCTTTTTAATATTTTGCAATATTTTGTGAAATATTTCTACATATTTAAAATATATTTTTAACTATTTTTTCTGACGAGACTAAAGGAGTTTTGCCATATTTTAGTTGTTTCCATTGAAATACATTAAGAAAAAATAAATTTATTAGCATTTCAATAAACTGCAGGTCCATGACGATGGATTTTTATACCTTGAAGATAAATCCACAATTTAATTCGCATTGACCTCTCCATTTCTAGAGAAAAATGTCGAAAAAATATTCTAGAAAGGTTTTTCGCATTTTCCCAATCTAATTTTACACTTGCGACAAAAAAACGGGCATATTCGTAATCAGCGGAAAATTTCCGATTAAAAAGACCCTTTTAAGTGTTTAAAAACGGAAAAAAAAATTTTTCGTCTTCCCTGGCCACTTCTCCAGAATCTCAGAAATCACGATATTTCAGACGATCGTAGAGTAGGCTTCTTCTATGCGATGGAGATTTATTTGGTGTGTTTGAAAAAGGTTTTTGCCTGACTTAAATAATGGCGTTGGAATCATATCGATATCTCTTATAGTTTTCCCGGAAAGT